>LD349453.1:3953-53594 GCA_001465055.1 Ptychodera flava | reverse complement strand
TCAAAGCATGTTTCTCCACAGCCCGAGGCAGTCCCTGAGGTAGGCATGGCTAGCTCTGATTTTCTGCAGGCCTTCCCCGTGAATTCAAAATGAACCCAGACACAGAACAAAAGACACACACATGCGTACACGCACATGCCCCATGCACAAGAATACCGCAGTAGCGGCTTGACAAGAATGCCGAAAGCAGACTTTGTCCATGATCTGAATTCAATATCCATGGTTAATATAGCTGCTCATCCTCAGGATGTCGACTGTCAGCCGTGTTTGCTTGTGTAGAATATTTTTTATCCTGCAGAAGGTTTACTCTCACATGATGTGTGTTGATTTTGATCATGCTAAACATTTCTCACTGTTACATCCACTGATCAATGCCATGATAAGTCAAACCTGATACAATAATTACACAATTTCCTTTGTATCTATAGCTCTTCTTGATATAGTTATCATGTGGCATTGTTTTTTTACCATTAGTTAGGGGTAATTCCATTGAAATGCAACTGTTAACATTACGATTTTCACTGACAATCTATCAAACAGTGTTTACCAGGTGCAATTTTTTGTTCAGAAAGAAATGAACAAAACAAAAAAAAATACTCCAGGTTTTGATCAAATGTTGACTGAGGAATAATTACCATGAGGCATGGTATAAGCCATACTTTGCTATTTGTTTCGTAAAGTGTTTTTTTTTCCTGGTTTTTTGGATTTTGCTTCTTTGAATACAGTGTGTGTGCGTGCATGCACACACACACATACACATACATGCACACACACAACATGGAATATTCCTTTCTCACGGTTGTATGATATTAGAATTTACAAAAAATTATCTAATCATAGAATTAATGAGGGTGAAAAACCATCCACTATATAATTCTTAGCAGGAAGAGAGGATTAATTTATCACAGAGAAACCATCTCATGATCATACTATAGCTCAGTAGGGAAATTGTGATATGTATCTAATTGTGGAAGATCATATTTCCACTCCCCTTTTCTCGTTCTCTTGATAAAAGTCATGAAGATCAAATATCAGGATTTAATTTATGAAAACTGTATTTGTGTAATTTGGTTTTTTGTCAACCATAGCGAGCATTTCCTCAAAAATTAGCGTACCTAATTATACAATACCACACGTGCCCACCGTTAGACATACATGTACACACTGAAGATCAGCAGATCTCATTTTGATGTTAGTCTTCAAATGTGTTCAAGGAAGAAACAGAATGTTCAAGGAAGAAACAGAATGTCTTTTCTCAGAAGGAATATCTGAGAGGACAGTCAACGTATAACTCAACTTTTTCCATCCCCTCTTTCTTTCACAGCCCAAAGAAGAAGAGCAGGAGAAAGACCTAGTGGATGGCACGGGAATATCGTTGCCGGGTTACAGCGAGAGACCATCAGAGTACAATGGGCCGCCATTTCCGCCCCAACAACCGCCTCCACAGGTGGTGGCTTTCCCATCCAGTGACGTCTTAGCTGATGACATCAGAAGACGAGACCTTCTTGAAGACAGAGCCGTACACTGGTTAGCTATCTTTTGATTCCATGTTCTAATGACGTAAACAGCTTTAAGAAAGAATCAGATGGCCCTATTCACCTGGATAAAAATAGTTTGAAAAAATATCAGTTTTAATATGCCAGTGTATCTGCAGCTGTTTTGTTTCCCAAAGCTGCTTTTACCCATAGTTCAGTTCTACTGAATCAGGAATATGCATAAGACTCTGAAGGACTGGCTGGATTAGATTTGATGTAATGATTTATTTTATTACTCGGAATAAATATCTGTTATCACCTGTTAACGTCAGGTAGAGAAAGATTAAATCTGTTCTTTCACTAGATTCAAATTAGCAACGAGGTAATCAATATCAAAATGTCAACACATCAATTATCATCACTGGGTTTTCCTTTTGTATCATGGACACAACATGATAGCCAACCTTGGCGAATTTTTGCGAAAGCAATAGGTCAATAGAACTGTTACACATGTATTCAGATTGGAAATGGTCATTTTAAGCATTTTTTGGTATTGTTTTATACATCATCACAGGGTGGAACAGGAATTAATGGCCCGTATTATCAGTCAGATACACGCTGAAGATGGCGATCAGGTGGATGTGCTCAGACCAGCTAGCCCAGTGAGTGAAGCAACTCCGGATAGCACCATTGGTGAGTTCAATGCCTTGAAGTTACTGCCTGAAGGAAGTAATATTACCGTTTTCCAAGATGTTGGGTAGGGCTGTGTTTCAATTAATTCTACTGATAAACACAATCCTGCTCCTATATCTGAAGTGTATAAAAAAAAATAATGAGCAGGTGATACATTAATAAAAACAAACTCTGAGACGGTACAAGAAGACAGGAAAGCAGTAAAAAAACAGAGGCAGAGATCACTTTAAAAGGGAAAGGTTACAAAGTGCAAAAAGGTTTGACACTCTGATTCATTGCCGCCACTGTGATGAAGGAGTGTTTGAATTGAACATGAAGCTGTCTCTGTCGCTGATTGATCACGTCCTGTGGACTTTCTCCTCAAGGAATCCAAGTCATGTCTTTGGGTTTATGTCTGTCTTAGCTGTGTTTAAAGCTTAGTTCCGGTATATTGAATAATCGGTTGTATGGTGAGATAAACCTTTTCAAGTATGCATGAGATGCAGTGTTGCGAACTGACGTACAGAGAATAACCTTCTGGTTATAAACTTTAAAGCGATGTATGAAACATGAATTTCACGTTGGGATTGACAACCAAGGATATCAAGAGGATGTTTTTAATTTTATTGAGAATGCCTAAAGCAAATTTTTTTAGTTGGTCATTTAGTATTTATTCTCACTAACATGTCCGTTTTAATGAGTAATTTTTAATGAGTGTCTTTGTATGTGGAAGACATGGTATGACAACACTTATGTTCAAAAATAGTTATTTAGTGGTGCAATATCTTTTGGCCATTCTGATTCCAGTAAATTAAGTAACAATTATACCATGTGTTCAAAGGATGTAATTTGTGTCACCATATTAGATCAGTAGATTCCAAGTGAAAGTACAACTTAGATGTGACCCACATAACAGGCTTTGGCAAATTTTTTGGGTGAAAAGCATAACAGACAATATCACTCTGAGTGATTGCCGTTTTGTTTTGAGTTTGTAGACTCAACCTTGCCATGGGTAAAAATAAACAAACAAACAAACAAAAAACATTATAATATTCAACTTTTCTTCCAAGATAGTGTAACCACAATATGGTAGCTGTTGTTTAGCTTCCCCGATGTTTTATCAATGGCCCACAGTACATAGTACATTAAAGGGAAGGTGTCGTTGGAACTACCCTCAAAGGTTGTGTGGGACCCATATGACTGATGTAAATATTGTATCCAAGGTACTTCGGCAATTGATGAAAGTTAAAATATGTTTGTCATAATGTACACCATAAATTTAAATGTTACCGCTATGCTGACCTGATGCAGCTAGATATCGTACATCATGTGTCATAAATTGTTTGTTAACAAGAAAGTTACACAGACACAGTTCTTACGACTCCTCTCTTCAAGATTTCTCCGTTGTGGTTACAGAACATTGTGTGTGGATGGTGTCTATGCAGTTAGACAGACTTCTTGTCTGCGAACAGGAGATACATCTTATCCAGGGGTCTTCATTTTGCAAAGTAAACAGTCTGAATCTGTGAAAAGCTGGAAGTGCTCTTTAAGTACATGAAGGGCAGGGGTTCTCTCATTAAAAACTGTATATGTGTTGTCTAGTCTGATTTGGTCCTATGTTGACACCAATGGTGTTTTGGTCTGTATTTGAAAAGTTGGTCTTGGTCACCTCAACGTACCTTCAAGCTGTTCCTGTCAGACTATTTCTATCAATTATAAAAAGTAGGTCTGACATTTCATTGAATAGATTTGGAAGCAGGGGTGTTCTTGAGATGTCCCCAGTACCACAAATCTTTTTGAAAAAACCTTTCTTTGGGCTGTTATCCCTCGTTTGTTTACCACATTGGTATAATCCTAAATCCTGTATGATATCTGTTTATTGCATTTGATTCAAAAGTCCAAGCTTCCCTGGTGAAATGTTTTCTTTATTCAAATGTTGAACACAACTGAGCTCTGTCAGGATTCTGCAAATTTTGTGTCCATGGCAACTGTGCCGAAATTTGAAATGATTCTCGTGATCAGCATTTATTTTATAAAGTGTTTTGACTTTTGACCATCAATGGAAACCTCAATGGCACTATAATACAATGAAATCATCAGATGCAGAGAAGGGAAATCTTGGTTACTGTGCAAATCTTCTGTGTCAATGATATAAAATGTGGAATTACTGAATGAATTCTCGTCTTGTGGTGGCGATGTTCATCTGCTGTCATCGTCCGTTGTCCATTAATTTACCACTTGTATTATAAACGTACTGGTTATGTAAAGTGATATTTGGTTTGAAGGCCACTGGGGACAATCTCATGCAGAATTTTTAAAAAATGAAACACTGCAATTGCAAATATTCCTTTTCTGTGCAAACTGCTGGTCCGATTGCAATTTTTACCAGATGTTGTAACCGAGATTCTAATCTTGCAGTGACTTTATTCATACTTTATTGAAGTTGTGATGAAATAAGCTAGGCTGCATGTTTGGAGATGATGTCAGACAAAATATTCAAAGGACAGTGGTTCCAGTCACCAATATGATTGATCAACGACTGCAGATGATGACTTTATCTAACTTTTATGAATATTAACTCATTGGTTGAAATTTTTCTAATACTAGTAGATAATATCAAAATCAATCAAATTCTTATTGTTATTTTTGAGTCAGCAGAGCTCCATCATGTGCTTCTCACAGAATTCTCTGTTTCATTGCGCCCTCTTGAGGCTGATTTGATATTTTGTAGTTCAGTTTTCCATGTGGGCACCAAAATGACACTTGGCAGTTCAACAAGTCATATTCTTGTTTCCTCCACAGTTGATGGAATGGGTAATGCAGGCCTGCAGCTGTTTGTTGACTCCGGCCATCCCGTGAACTCTGACCTGGTCAATGCCCTGGTCCGAGAGGTCATTGAAGAGAAACTGGCAGGCATGCTGGGGCAACATCTAACTGACAGACACAGGCCGCTGTCACCACCACCCTCACCACGGCAGCCAGTGGAGGAAATCCCAAGAGAACCAACACCTCCTGTAAGTTCATAAGTCTAGCTGTGGGATTTAGCTCACAACAAACATTAAAATTTAGACTTTTACATCCATACTGTTTCCCCACGATGAGATGACATGCATTAAATAGACGACAGATCATTCTGACAAAATGTTTATGATACAGAGATACCTGTTGAAAATGCTAGAGCAGTTTCCATGAGCCATTAATGGGTTCAAATTATCAGGCCTTGCTCCAACCTCTTTAGGATGCCCAATCTGCATTCTGAAATATATGTTATTTCTCTCCCATAATCAACACTGTTGAAGTCTTCAATTATTTATTTTCTTGGAAATGTTTAGGTCAACTGTATCTTATTATGCATTTCCAGCCATTGACTCCAAGAGTTCGAGTTGCAACACCGGAGGTAACTCCCCAGCCCAGCCCCATACATACGCCACCCCCGGCAGCCATCAGGTCACCACTGGATACGCCTGATGTCACACCTGAGGGATCAGTCGTCATGGAGCCTGAACCGCAACCTGAACCTGAAACTGAAAGTTCGGTCGAGATGAGGGAACCAACGCCAGGTTAGGCTTGTTAGTGTAGAGCGCCCTCAAACACAGACTTGAAAATTTTCTGACAGAATCAGCTTTACCCTTTCAGTAATAAATATGTATTCTCCTAATTGATCTTAAAATTCAAGCATTGCTATTCCAATGCCTGCAATCTCTATTTTTGACACATTTGTTCATAGACTATGATTATCTATATGATGAAGACAATCTATGAGAAAGAAGTGCTTTATTTTTAAATATTTATTATGTTATAATATCTGTAATAATGCACAGTCCCTCTGTGAATAATACAATAATTATGATGATTTTATTAATCATATCCGAAACGATGGGTGAAAAATACTGAACCATAATAGGATAATTTTTCTTGAAAATATACAAGTGTTAAAAGCAGAAAGTTATCAAAATGAGAAAGATAAACAAACAAAGAGACTTAAAACTTAAGGAAAAGTAATATCTGTATTTCATCATAATTATCTCACAAGTGTAGAAAGTTTGACTGGAATTTTGTGTTTAACTTTTGGAAGATTTAATTTTGAAATCTATTCTCTGGTTTGTCTTCTTTGATGTACCACAGAGCCAATCAAAGTACCTGAATCTCCGGTCGGTACGCCCATTGCTACGCCACCTCCGACACCCCCACCCAAGGCACCCACACCACCGCCAACACCCAGGCATTCCCCGGTTGAACCGGAACCCGTCAGCCCGGAGCCTGTTGAGCCCAGGACCCCATCACCCCAGCCATGGACCCATGATGAGCTGCCGTTGCCGGAGGAGTTGCCTGACTTGGAGAGAAAAGAAGAGCCCATCCTCAGACCAATGTGAGTGTGAATGTGTTTTCACCAGTGACCAATGCTTGAAAGAGTTCCTGGTGAATCTACGTTGTAAATATAAACAGAAAATGAACGTTCAGTTTGTCACTGTTCTTACTGTTCGCTACTTATAAAATATTGTTGAATTTGAAATATATGACTTACACGGTTACAGCACACTAGTAAAAAAAAATGGAATTCTTTAATAAATTACACCAATAATAGCTTTACTCATGTAACAAAGATATATAACACCTTCTGAATCAAAAGTTTGATGCTAATCTTGAGATGCAGAGACATCCATGAGAGTTAATGCATTCTTCTCAGGGCTCAACAGTGAAAGTCTATCACCAAGGACTAAGTAAACGGCTGAGTTTTTTTTTTAATTTGACAATGGAGGTTAATAACGATTCCTTTGAAGAATAAAGAGTCATCCTTTGGTAAAGTATTGGTTTGTCCATCATATTGGCATATATACTCTACCAGGGTAGAGATTGGTTTGAAGTGAATTGCAGCTGCTGGATTCACTTTTGAATGTTTTAATCTAGGGAAAAAACTGACACTGCACTTGCGTTTCAAACATTTCACATATAATTTGCGGTCATCATGGAAAGTTAGTACTTTTGATACAATCTCATATTGTAGGAAAATGTGTAGTATTCAGGTAGGAGATTTTTCATAGTTTGAAACGTAAACACCTAGTCACCAATAATAAAGATGCTTACAGTGCTGGGTTTTTTGCTATTGTATAACAGAATTGTCACATTGGAGCCAGATATTGAAGGAGGTGATGTCATTCAGGTTACGCCAACAATTCCACCACCCAAAGCACAACCCCCACCGTCACCACCATCAGAATCCAGCTCATCTTCACCAGAGCCAACTACCTACACGGAGACATCTGATCATGACATTTCTGAAGGGGAGTGGCTGCTTGATCGTAGTGAGGGACAAGTGTTGCCTGCCCCTCACAGTAAGTAGTTGATCTCTGTTATAAGACATCACTGAGCAAGTTGCTGATCATGAATCTACACTTTGATCAGCTGTGTAAAATATTACAGGCAAAACGTCATGAATTGTATACGATGGCAATCTAAATATGAATTGTAGATTTCCTTCTGTTAGAGTGCCACTAATACAAAACAGTACTGCAGTGTTTTGGTGCTATAAAATGGAAACTTCTAATGACCAGCAAAGTCATTTTAATTAAAATAGATTGCACATGCAAAGATTTGGTTTATTGGTTTATTTGATTTTGTGAATTCATTCCGTAAAGTTCAAATATTGTCAAATGTCAACTTTGTGTACATGTAGGCGTACTTGGATATCACAGAGTATTCTCGATGAATAACAATATTGAATTTTTTTTCTTCCTATGTAGAAATTGGTGCTAACACTTTAGAAGCAGTGTATGGTCGCCCCACAAGACAGGCAGATGATTCTCTGAGTAGTCCAGACAGCACTTTACATGAAACAGAGGACATTGACAAAGATACAACACAGGTGAGGCGTAATGTACTGTCATAAAAAAGCAAAACACAGTGCAAATGTTGTTTCAACATTCATTCACAATTCTGATTTTTTTTAGACAGAAATGCCATTTCTAATTCTACAATATGGGTAGATTTTAGTACCACAAGTGCAGCATATTGTTGCTGTAGTAAAGTATCCCTTGGTCAGTTGAACAATAAACCATACACACACAGTCTGTAACTAAGCAACATCCTATAAAATCCTAGGAAGCAATATGGAGAATAAAGGTCTGGTTTTGCTCAATAAAACACAATTTTTACTGTTTTAGCTCAAATGTGAACAGCTGCTGTGATTTTTTCGCACAAAACAATAAGAAGTCATAATAATTGTTCATTATTTTCATCAGATTTAAATTTGTATTTTCTAATAGATGATTGTTTGAAGAAAGCTAATGATATACATGTAATAAGATGAGTTAGTTGTGCAATATTGACAGTGTGTTGTTTCACAGTGGCAGAGAGTGGCACGCCTGTTATCTGAAATAAATATTCTTGAAATCCAAGCAGGTGTCTCATTTACTTTTCCGATATTTAATTTCACTTTGGATGTCTTCTTTGTATGAGTTTATTCGTGTTTCTGTTCTAAATTTTAGTTGGAGTTTATTTTTGTGTTTTTGTTCTAACTTTTAGTTGGAGCCTGCAAGTGAGGGTGAGGTGTTGGCAAAGAAAATGCCCGTCCACCGTGACCCCATGGTGACACTGCTGGCCCGGTTGAACCAACAAGCAGACTATGTCATGCCAACCCAGTCAGCAGCAAGCCATCTCAAGCCAAGACAACGACCCTCAGACTCGGACGTCAGTATTGGTGAGGTCAGTTTAGGTCAACGACCCAGTCTGATCCCTCCGGCAGAGAGAGTCATGTACGGCCAGTCAAGGGAACCCAGAAAGGAGAGACAGGGTCCCCATATGAGACAGGTGGAGACGGGATCACCGGGGGAGGTGGAGTTTTCCTCTGGCGATGCGAGAGACAAACCCCTCCGAGTGTCAGAGCTTGAGAGCCCCAAGTCTGGGAAATCTCCGAAGAGTGCCAGCAAATCATCAAGGTCGCCCAAATCTCCAAGGTCAAGTTCACAGAAGACACCCAGTCGGGTCATTCACTACGGCGGGGGACCTGAGTCACCGAAGGGTGCTGCTGCTGAATCCATGCCAACAGGTGGTGGCAGGGTGATTGTGGTAGGTGGAAAGTCGGACTCACCGCCTCCTGCGTCCAAAGGACGAGTGATACAGGTTGGAGTTAAAGAACCAGAGCAAGAAGATGGTGCACCAGGTAGGAGTTTGGTCTCGTTCTTAGCTAATAAATTTTTAACACTGGAATGAAGAGATTTTTGGTTCCCTATCAACTTGTCCGCACTTAGTTTTTCAATCATCGCTCAAAATGTCAACCAGCATATTTTGAAATTGTCATATATTGAAAAAGTCAGATTACATCAAGTACACTGAAAAGTATAATAAATAGTTCCTTAATTATCCTATAAAATGATTTACATAAAGTAAAATGACAACTATTTCACATGGTTCACTCTTTTTTAAAAACGCAGAAAAATGTCCAAATTGTTCCAGTTTGTTCCATGTGAAAATATTTTGCTATTGGTGACCAATCAAATATCTATTAAAATTTGTTCCAATACTCCATGTATAGCAGTTTTGATCACACCAACAGTCATTCTACATGCACATAGTAACATATACTGTAAAACATGTCCACTCAGCAAGAATCCTTTTTTACACAAATTTAGCTAAGTTTGTCATTTTGCTAATTTAAGTTGCAGCTAATTTATATCTTTTCCTATATTTACCATGGTTAGGGTGTCATTGTAGCCAAATTAGAAACTTGCTGATCGCCATGAAAATCTGAAAATATTAAAACAGCATCCAGCTTAAGATATGATACAGTACTGTAAAACATGTTGTAACTAAGCAGCCTTGTTCAACATGTTTTACAGTACTGTTTTCATATCCTAACCGCCCACGGCTGTGTATTCTCTGTTTTTACCAACAGCCTTGTTTGTACAGAAATGGCCAGTACTCATAGTAGGTTACTGGTTCATCTCCTACACAGTATCAATTTTGTGGTCAATGACATATTGTGATACCATCGTTACTGATCATACATAGTTTTGGCTCTAAGTAACGCGGCGTGGGCATTAAAAAAATAGACCACTTGAAGCAAACATACCATACCTGTGGTCAGAGCTTATATTTAGCTTCCTTTTAGGATTTTTGGTTATTATTTGAAATATCTGTTTGTTGAACAAGAAATTATTTATTCTTCATAACTTCCTTCTACACATTGGATCATGCCTGACACTCACCTGTTTTTTTCACAATTTTTAATGATCATGAATCGTAAAAAAGATTCAAAGCGTAGCTTTTACGCCATCTAGTTCTCCCTGAAAGAAATAACTGTATATTATGCTCCATTAATTCTAGAGATAAAACAGGTTGTGCCATGCCAGTAAACAGACTGCATATGTTTTCCATCTGTCTTCTTTTATTGACACTTTAGTCTCTTGCTCTCCTGAGAATCAACCTCTGAAATCTTGTTATTGAAAAACAGGAACATGGCGTTAAAAGTACACCCAAGAACTTGTCACTGTACGTTATGCAATTTGCTTTTCTAAATCAATTGATCATGCATGTAGTTCAGTCATACTAACATGCTAAACATGGCAGATGATTTATTTAAAACCAAGACTTGTTTCAAGAAAAAACTTTCACCCATTTTGCGCAATTTTTTTTCAAATCATCATACATGTAGTTCGATCACACTAAATGGTGAGCTAACCCTGGCAGACAATTTATTGAAAACCAAAATTAATTTAAGAAAAGCAAACTTTCACCCATTCTTGTGCAGTTCACATATCAGCATGTTTTGCAAAATGTTGTTCATGTGCCGTATTCACATTGTTTAAGTCAGTCCAGCTGTAACATCCCCATTTTACAATACTGGCATCACTCTTTGCATTCATTCAGAAAGGTTTCTATTGAGAGAGTTGTGAATCAAATAGGGTCTGTGGTCCATTCAAAAGGGTCTCTATCTTTTACCATCTGTGGGCTCTCAGAGGGGCCCCCGTGCAGGCTTTTTGTCACCAAAGCAGACTTCCAGGAATATTAATGATCCTTGCATAACCTGGTCTCACTGCTTTTTACATGTAAATACCTTTGCAGTCTGACTATTCAAGACAGACCCCTGTTTTGTTGAACTCCATGACGTAACAACTTTCTAGTGATGGTCACCTGTGCATACAATACCCATCATGTTCTATAATTATTATTGACCTAAAGCTGTGCACTGTTAGCTTGCACTGTTGCCATACACAGTAGCTGACACTATGTTATTATGATCTTTCTGAAAAACATCATGGCATAAAGAATGAATCACAGTTTGCCGTGGAAGGATTTGTTTGCCATGTCTGAATCGTAAATAATGCTGGTACCATCACATCCAGTCTTACAAAGCATACCTTCATGCAAAAGGACAATTCCTATAGTCTGACTGATGAGCCATCTTTTAGCAGTCAGATTTCTCAGATCCCTTCCTGTTGACTACGACTTTTGAAAAATTAGCTGCTCCCACACCAGTTTTGGCCGTAAATCAGATTTGATGCAGAAATTTTACCCAACCTTACATTCAACTTTTCGGATCTGCATTAAGTCTCAAAACAGCGCCCTCAAATGACAGGATCATTTGTTTCTTTGTTGTTTCACGACACATACTGTAGTGTGGATGTTGATTATCGTATTTCAAGTTTCATTTTCACCAATGTCAATGTTGATTCAGTGCATTGAAATTCTAGGATGATTCTTTAGTTGTGATGTTTTTACTTAAAAAAAAATCTGACTAAATAAATTTGTAATGACTTGTTGTATTTCAAATGAAATTTTCCTGGCAGCTGCACATTATTAGCCCACATTTTCTGTACATTTTGATTGCAGTTTTGTTTTTTCTTCTGAACAAAAGTAGTTCCTTAATCTTCTTCTAAAAGTCTATAGAAATCCAGAGTAAACATTACCTATACAATGACAATGTTTTTTGTGCAATAATGCAATGTCATTATCGACTATTATTCTTCTAAACTAAGCTGCCATCCTCAAAAATAATGATGGACTCTACGCACATACAGGCTATACTGACAAGTTGAATGCTGGGTGCTTCCACATGATTTGGGAGAAATGCTAGAAACTGCATTTTTAAAACATGGAAGCAAAACTGGAAACTTCACCAAAAAGTCACAGTCGCAGAGCTTTGATACACTTCATGATGAATTCTGATGCAGCAGAGTATCACTAGACTGTTCCTTGTGAACTGTCATATAGCAAAGCTTATCACTCGCCGACCATCTGTTTGCTGGAAACAGTGTATCCAGCTTTAGGCTAAGCTTACAGGAGTGAGATTTTGTTTATATGTTTTTAACACAAGGTTTTACCTCATCATAGAGTTTTTCTAAAGTTTGGTCAAAGCAAAGACAGATGGTTAAAAAAATTCAAGGTAAAAATTAACCGTGCAACAAGAAGGAAATTCAGAAATCACATGAAATGTATCCGAAAATGTTGCAGTGGATTGTTGTTTCATGCAGAGAGATCAATGACATGGTGTACTTTGATTAACCCTCCCTGTCAAGAATCAAATTTCACAATTCATTGAAAAACATGACACTGTGTTTACTTCTCCTCAGTTTCCAAGTCATGACTTTTAGATTGTATTATACTTTGATTCTGATATGCAAAGCATGATATGACTGTCTGCTACTTGTTTTATTGCTAGTATCATAGTTGAACAGAACCATTTCTCTCCGCCTTACCCTGATCATTCAGTAAAATATTGATGTGCTAAATGCATGGCTGTTGCCCGTGGTTTTTGTAAATGTTTTGAGAAAGAGTTTATCTAGATTTGGTCAGACAGCTGAGAGTGTAAAAAATATGACCTCAGGGTGAACTTTAAATTGTCATAACATCAATAGAGTAATTTGTGTAAAAAACAGTTTGGTTTGTAGCAAACTGATAACATTTTATCTATTTTGTCTTTCATTTCAGGAGGAACTTTAAGTGACCTTGGCACGCGAACTATGACCCCCGACCAGATGAACCTGGACGGCTTGCTGCAGTCTGGCTATCTCTCGCAAACATTCAGCCAATCTGACGGTGCTGATGCCGGTGCGGGAGAAGCTGATGAGCTGAAGATTCAAGATGCTCTGATTACAGGTGGCAGTGCACCTGGGACACTCCTCGTCACCCTCCCTTCAGCCGATGAGAATGAGGGGTTTTTTTACAGTGAAAGCATCAGTGATGTCTCAGAAATAAGTGCCGGTGACGTCTAACTCCTGTACACAAACTTTGTCACCTTGCATAGTTCTGTCTCATTAATGTAGAGCATAAAGTGATGAATGAATTCAGAAATTACTGTTTGGGATATAAATATTATGCTCAGGTGTAGAATGGGTAATATAATTTTGGTATTTGGTTTAATTGTATGTATTTGTACTTACATATTATGTTGTTTCTTCATGGAAAATTATGATTATCGTAAAAATTGTTCACGTTCTTTTTAATGACCTAAACACATGCTGCACTGAGAACGACTATTCCCAAATGCAGACTAACATGCAAGGAGGTGAAGGGTTATTTAATTTCAGATTTATCAAAGACACTGCCTTATCACTGCCAGTCAAATGTATTTTTTTTCATGAATCATTTTAAGATGCCAAACTTTTTCCACAATGTTAGACAACATTTATGTTAATGTCCGACCATAAGAAACACATGAATTTTTGCTGTGGCTGTGTTAGTTGCCATGGTGATTGTCGAAGGTTGTTGATTTCATGTGGTTTAGCTCCTTGGCAGGTCGTCATTTACTGTTGCGAAAATGGCCATGTGATTGTTTGTCAAATCCGTTAAGTCAACATTTATTTTTGTTTTGTATGATGCGTATGAGGTCCTTGCTTTGTTTCAATGTGTGACGCTTCACCTTGGTGGACAGATGTGAATCTGCAAAGGTCAGAGTTCATGAACCTAAGGCACCTATTTTGGATAGAATTGCCCTTGTGACATAATCAGCATGAATGCAAGCTGGAATATTCCATCTTTTGGAGCACAGTGAGTCACTTGGGTTTGAACTGCTAATATGACAGTGATGTCATATGAGTTTGTGGAAGGACTGCGGTTGAAATATACAATGGTAATCACATGTCAAACCAATAAACAAGGATAATGTAATCTGTATTTGTGACAAAGAAAAATTATTATGTAGACATTTTCATTCAGAGGGAAAATATCAAAGTATGGCTCATATGTGAGAACAAAAACGTCATATATGTTTTATCTATTGTGTTTGTCTATTTGTGTGATGATAAAGGCCATTGTTTTCATATCATGGATGCTGAAAAAATTATTCAACAGTAGAAATGTTGACATTACTGAGAACATTGTTGATGTTTCACTAATTACAAAAGTACTTATTGCTAGGATAGTTGAGGATGGAAACAACAAATGTCCAATTTTTTTTCACATTTTTATGAAACGGGAGTGCTGCACCATGTCAAATTTGTAGTGCTTAATTGATGTATCACTGCAGCTGAAATTCAGGACATCAACTCGAAATTCGCTCCTGGCCACATCATGAAATTTCAATTTGTTTTGCCGCTTTTGATAGCATAGTGAATGTGTTGTGCAGTCACTGCTGCTTTTCGTGGTTGGTAACAGCACAAAAACTTTGCATTTGGCACCCAGTATGTACAACAAATACCATATGTAATAGCAACGCTTGTTTTATTGGTGATATTTCACTGCCATTTATTTCAGGTCATAATATTTCCCAGCAGAAACATGATTCTGCCTAATCTTGCCAAGGTACTTGCAGTCTCATATGTTGATATGCACCTGAGAAATTTTCCATATCACCTTGATGAATTCAAGCTGCTAGATGCCTATTCAGTTCCTTGTTGATCAGCAACGATTTTTCACCATGTGATTTTTCCCTGATTCAAGCAGCAAAATAAATAATGATTTCAAGTGGCTATAATTACTGTTGTAGCAATTGAAGTACGTCCGAACCCCACAGTGCGTCACTCGCCTATTAAAATACCACTACTCTTTTCAAAGAGCTGTAAATAATACACTGAAAAGAACAAAGCAACGTAATATTGAAATGCTTCTTTCAAAGTTTTGAAATACAAACACATTTTCAACAATGAAACTAAATTTTAATATGACTGTCGCTGCAATGGTCATTACAGTAAACCGTACATAAATCAATATTATCACTGCCATGGTATTCCAAATACCATCAAACACAATTACATCATATCAGTTACATTTTGTCAGATGATTTTGAGTATTTTGGAGAACAGTTTTTGACATTAATGAAATGCTATAAATTTCAATTATTGTAAAGCCCTAGAGAGATGATTTAGATAGCTGTAGTTCAAACCAGGTATGCACATTTTTTACCAAGAAATTGTAACTTCTCATAGGCAACTGATATTTACCTAGTCTTTTACATTGCACGTGTTTACTTATATACACTTTGAAACATGTGATCTTCTTGTAGTTTGATATTTTGCCAATTAAACATTCTCTGCTTGTCTGTTCAAGCTATAACATAACCACCCTAAACAAAATGGTACATCTGAAAAAATAATTTTCATACCAGTTGGCGAGCAAAAATAATTTTCATACCAGTTGGCGAGTGTACGCCATGCCCACAGGCAACAGTTCTTGCAGAGGCTTTCAAAAAAATGTTGATTTGTAAACTACTAGTACTTATTTACCATATTCATCTGTGCATATGTAGTATTATCTGATATTTTTCTGAACCCAGTTTTGTGAGTAAACAGGTGACTGCGTGATCATCACTTGTTTCAGAGGTTTGCCTGTAATTTAATCTCAAAGGTTGTTCATTATCATGTGACCTCAATTACCAATTGCCTGTCCAGTCATGTTATTACATCATGTGTAATTTCCTTGCTGCTAATGAAGTACTTTGAAAATAGCTTCATCGAACCCAGCTGTTGCTTTAGCAGCAATATTCCACTCCGCAGGTGGATTGTAGTATTTTATTGCCTTTTACTGTCCCCTATACCATTTCACATTCCTGTAATTCCACAGACTGTGTCCTTTTCTTTGAAGTCTGAAAACATTCTACTGTCTCTTTTCTTCAGAAGCCTTTAAGGAAAGTTATCTTATGTCCCTTTTTTATTGTTGTTTTGCTGATTTTATATGATACATGGTTGAGTCTATGTATAGCCATGGACCCTGGAGCTATAAAGTCTCACTGCACAGTCTATAGTATTAGCCTAGGTATTCTTTCTGTCAAATTTGAAAACAAGCATGAATTGCTGTAATTACTGAATGCATTGTCCACTTACACTGAATTGCAATGGATTTTTCCTCACATTCATACATAAATGCACCGTCATTTCTCACAGAAACCAAATTTACAGATTCTGAATGCAACAGCACTATGAAAGCCCTGCAGTTCACCTCCGCATTTCTAATTGATGCATTGTAGTCGTGGAGCGATTGATGTGAGATCTAGGGTTGCATTTTTATGCACACAGTCTATGCAGTGACATGTACTATTCAATTTGGGAAACATTTGAATAACATTGATGAAAGTGCTGATGAAATTACCGCCTGTATTATTTGCATTTGTGACTGCCAACTACCCCCATACTGACACCTAGATATACAAAGGACAGGTTATTATTGTAATACAGAGTGGCTGGCTTTGTTGTCAAACCAGGGCTTTTGTTGTGTAATAATATAGTCTACAAATATGCCTATTCATTTTACTTGATGACTGATGATAGAAGGACTGTGACTATAGGGTCAAAGAACTTTTAACTTTAGCATACACTGTGTATCTTTTTGCATAGTAACTTTAAAAACTTAAATTTCACTTTACAAATACCTAGGTCTGTTCATAAACACATCCATCATTTGCTTACATAGAACTGAAGATATGTTGTACTCCAGTGCTTTTGCATTCAGACTTTTGTTTTCAGTGTTCAAATGTGCCATGACATACCACCATCGACATCATGGTTTTCAAAAGACAGTACATACAAAAGTATTTGTGTTTTGTAATCATATTTGACAATGTCAAGATTTTTGTTATGGAAATCTTGGTATTAGAGTCTTTTTAAAGTATAGATAATTTATACCATCAGGTGAATAGCAGGTGCAGGGCTCAGTCTTTTGGTATGTCCATGACTTCATGGACCCTGGGCACCCTACAGATCTGTAAAAGGGCTGCCCTGCAACCACAGTCAGGTGACATATAATGAGACTGTTTGAGTGTATATTAGAAATATAATAACCAGGAAATGTTCAACGACACTCTCAGTGTAACCTCCTTCGTCGTATTTCCGTGTATTAACCACATTATGTTTTTATCTTCCAGTACTTACCATGCAAAGTGCTGTCTAGTCTGTGACATTCCAGTGCATGGGTTCCCTTGAAAGTGGCTATAGTGATCAGTCAAATCCAAATTTGACAAGTCTAAGGCCTATATGCAGATTTAACCACACGTCATCTTTGTCTGTCCTCTCTATATCTTCACCATCAGTATACATAGCTGATGTGACATACGGTAGTCAGAACTTTCATTCTATGATTGTATTACAATTTTTTTCCAATAAAAATTCAACGTCAATTGTAGATATATTAGATGATATATTTTGTGGAAGTCCACATATTTCATGATTGTAGATTTGTAGAGATGATGATTATATTGAAATTATTGTAATTATGAAAGATGTGATATTTTTACAAGATCAATGCAATAAACTTGATTCTATTTAAGAACAGCATTTCAAATTTGTTTTATTCTGTGGACACTAGTCTGTGAATCATAACAAATATGTAGCACACAGATTACATGCAGCTCTTTCTGTCAAGTATCGTTTCCTGGAATAATTTTTGCATCGGCTTCATGTAGACCCGTTTCTTCAAACACACAACTCTAATTTGGTGTGCCTGTACAGCACATTCTTTGGTAAGTCAACAAAACAAGTACAGAATACAACCATGTTAGTGGATATTTTTCTATTAGAAAGTTTAGGAATAAACCTGAAGAATGAGCTAAAAATGCCACTTTTGGAATCATTAGAACAGGCGGTGAAGTTTTTTTCAAGTGAAATGAATGTGCTCCATGACCTGACCAAAAACTAAGAACATGAAAGAATCCATTCTGCTTGGTTGGGTCATGCAGACATGATTTGAAAATTCAAAGTAAAATACAACAGGACATTGTATACCCCATCTAGCATGGCTTGCCTTAGCAAAGTACGTCTTGACTTTCAAGTGGTATACAAGGCATATTGTTCCAGTAAGCTGTTTATCTCTTGCCAAGCAAAGGTTACCATAAATATTTGGTTGCGTGTGTCCAAAACGTTGTAAACCATAGCCCTCTCAGCAACAGCTACACCCGTTACTGTGACTTTTGCACAAGTTCATGGAGAAGAATTTTATAACGCTCTGGCTTGCAAGAACGTTCTGAAATAATATATGAATATATAGCTGGTGATGATGATGCTTTTAAAGCGAAGCAGCCCACACATCCATTATGGATGCAAGCTCAGAGTATGCCGACAGAAAACCCCAAAATAATTATCCTCAGTACCATGTTCCTCTGAGGCGTGACCTTGCAAATGTCTGGCCCCCTGTTTGATTATGTTAAGGATCTAGATTCCAGATGGCTAAGCTCAGGGCAGTGAGCTCAGGGCAAAATATGTTCAGTTTCTCGCCTTCCTACCAGAGGCCTCTAGGGAGTCTGTGAATTGCTCAGTACCCCTGGGGCAATAAATAGCAGTCTGTAAACATGCATCAACAAAACAGGTGCCAAGGATTCTATAAAGACCAGCCAGACATTCAACTTATGAATTTGCAATGGAATTTCTGTAACAATAAACTTTCTCGCAAATATTCTTATAAAGAATGTTCAAAACAAAAGAATACAGTTGACAAACACATGTTAGCCCTATCAGTAATTAAACCAAGCATGCAGTTCAAGTTTTCACCCCTAGATTAGAGAGGAAAAGACCAAAGATGTGATTTTTGGTGAAGTTGACAGTTCATTTGTCAGTACTGAAGGAAAACAAAGCCAGAAAATTTACCTTTGATTCCTGACCTCAATAGTCTACTGTACAAGTTTACAAGTTCATGACCTCAAGTGTACTTGTGTTACCTTGACCTGGGTAAAAACACAACCTCATTTATGGCAAAGGGCAAAAAATAATTTAAGTTTTAAAATATTGTCCTTAGTCACAATGATTTTATAAACGGTGTATATTTTTCATCTAACTTAGATGTAGTCCCTAACTAAATAAATGAAATACATTTTTTTTTTCTCTTTGTCTCCTGATAAGATTTTCAAAAAAAAAGAAAATATACAAATCAGCTTTGGGCAATGAACATGAACAATTTTTTTGTGAATGACGATTTCCTTTATAGAACACTATTACCATGGAGACAAATAAATACAGAATTCCTCCCTTTTCAAACACACTAATGGTTAGCTGTCAACAATGTCTTTTATAAGTATACTGCTGTAACTTTAGAGGGAGTGCCAAGCTTGTTTTGGCAATGACCCACTAAACTTTGCATGACACTTTTTTCAATAGTATAAAGGGCATTCAAGGACAACGTCCAAACATTGTCAAAGATTTGACAGGAACATTGCAAGAACAATGACAGTCACAATTTGGATATATTTTAAGCAAGAACTGGTAAAATTTGGAATTTGCTCGTGTCAAATGCCACGAAATGAGTGGAGGGATCATCAAAATTTAACGCATGTTCAAAGACCATGAAATTAGCATCTCCACAAACACAAACTACGCTTTGTTCAAATTTGAACAATGAAGCCCATCTCCATGACCCTCAAGGAATGAATGAAATCTACACTGGGTCAGGGCGAGTCTGCCAAACCCGGTCTGGAGACAGACAGCGTTTCAGCGATCTCCCCCTTCTGAAACAAACACGTCTTTGTTGCAACTGTGAAAAGGTACAACCATTGTGAGTTATGCGTGCCATTGTACTATAGGGGCAACCCCTAACGCGAGAACAATGCAGTTCCCTGTTCAGGTAACGCTGAAAGCAATATCAGATCTTTAGCCTGCCACTCCTAGTACTGAATTTTATCGTATTAAGGTTCCTATTCATGTATTAGTGGAGTGTGGCAGCTGACTTAAAAGGTTGGCATTACAAGATTACTTTCCTCCTGCCAGACACAGTAATGTGACTGAATTTCAAACTGATACCAGAGGGACAGAGGAGAAGACTTTGAATAAGAAAGTCAGGAAATACATATATCACATGTTTGGTTTCTTAGAACAAAAAAGTTGTGCAGATGTAGTAACTTTGCATAACTATATTAGTATGGGCAGGTTGTCCATACCACACAAGGATTACATTTTGACAGAAATTGCTGTTTATCCAACTACCGGTATTGCTCTTGATGTGGTTATGCTCACAAGTAACCAACAGGTCTATGAGATTAATCCCCTTTCACTCTTAACAAGCATGGATTGCACGGATGTTTTCTTTTACCACATTCCACTTCTCAGCTTTTACCTTGGGACAAAGAAAGCGCCTAAGTAGACCACTGATCAAGCCTCAAGATAGCTCATTGAGAATTAAACACAACAGAAAAAGGCTGGCATACCAACAGAGCAGGAATACCAATACACTGGACAAACACAAACTTCCTGTGTATCTTACAATAAAGTACTCATAACACTGAAACAGAGCAACGATCATACTGAGCAATATTAAATATTGTGTGATAAAAATACCTCCTAAGACAAAATTTACAAATGAATTTTTTATTATTTGTTGACAAATGGACAACAACAAAAAACCGATTGTACATGTACTTTTTTTAAGATGGTCATCAAAAATATTTCTTCATAATCGTTTTGTGACAGTGTTTGAATAACAACAAATCAAATACTACACTTGATTACATAATGTTCTACCAAAGTCTTTGTACAGGAGAAATTAAACCCTGATAATTCATTGAACTTTATGCGACATAATTTAAAGTGTCTGTTCTAATCATGATTTGTACACTAAAATGACTGTCTCGCCATTCAGAACTCATCCAGGATACGTACAGAACTAAAAAAAATGAAGAAATACATGTCACTCGTTTACAGTTACAACATAACAGAAATGTCTTTTCCCTCCCCTTTGAAAAAAATTGCTATAGTATTGCTGTAAATATTAATATTTAGCCAGTACACAATAAAGACATTAAATTTGTACACAGTTGGGCTCCAGAGAAAGAGTAATGCCCCACATGGAAAACCACCTTAAAGCACTTTTCAAGCTTTTTATCTTTGATTATGAAGTTGAACAATAATGAGGTGACATAAATATAATTTCTGAGATACCATATGGATGGATTGAGTATTATATTTTATAGATTTCGCAAATTTTTTTTTAGACTAAAAGCAGTCTTGTGTAGGAGTTATGATGATCAGTCAAGGCATAAAATAAGCAAAGGCCCTAGTTAGACAGGCTCCCCATTGTTTGCATCGCCCCAAAGCTATATTATAGTCATTGGCATTTGAGATGAAATTCTCACTAGATCCACAATTTGAAAATTATGGACTTCAAAGTCAATAACAAAATATTGAAAGAAAATTTATCAGACAAACAGTGGAAGGACTGCAGAATTTTAAACAGAATCAACAAAGTCTGTGCACACCCAAAGTTCTTTTTTTTCTTTTTTCTTTTGTGACTGAAGACGCTAACAATAGAGCAAACGCTGACATTCTACACTTCTGAAGAGATTGTTTACAGTGTAGTATTTATGGTACTGAGCTCACAGCTAAACACAGAGCAAGTCTGTCATCTGTGCATTGATTGTGATGTCCACGCCAAAAGTGGCCTGCTAGGTACAAAAGCTACATTGTCATGGAAGCCAAGATGGGGAGATGGGGTGGGGGGTTGGGTTTACACACCTGTGTGAGAATCAAGTGTTTTGCCGCCACCCCCCCCCCATGACATATAGACCCTGAGAAGTATAGAAAAAAGTACAAGACTAGGGTTAGAGATTGTCGAGCAATTCACCAATATACCGCTTTATAACCCCTTCATATTTGGAATGGAAAGTGAAGTTCAAGAATATGTCTGCAACCATACTTTTCATCGCTACAACAACAAATAGATTATATTGTTTGATAAGGGCATATAAGCCTGTGCAACTGCAAGGTTGTAATGAAGTAATGAAGCTTTGGTTTAGACAAAACAGTCAACCAGTGAAATTTACTGAAAAGAATTACTTGCAAGGTATATTATAATGAGAAGTAATTATCCACAAAGGGAATAAATTATGTCATTCCTTACCAAAGTGAAACAGGAATATAGTGGACTCTTGTAGAGCATAACTGACATTGGTGCCTTACATGTTACTCAAACCAGGAGAGAAAACATGGTCCATTTTCTTGATGACTTCATCCCCTACATCAAATATTTACAAATTTATGAAATGTCCGTTTTTTTCATTATTTACAGTGTGACATGCCAAGATGTCCACACACACACCAAGATGTCTACATAGAGAACTAAATTGTCTAAATTGAGAAATTACGGTACATACAGAGATGAACTGAGTCTTATTTCATGAACTGACCTTGATTAAAACATTGAATTTGTTCAAAGACCTTTGCTAAAGTAATCTATGGAAATCAGTCCAGCTGATTTTGACTTTCAACTTGGAATGCAAATTTGACCTTTTTTTATTTCACAATACTTGCTACCTTTGGTAAAGATAGCTGTATCATGTTACTTCCTCCGTGTAAATTCTACGCCAGTGATCCAGCACTTCAGGATGTCTTGAGAAAAAGGCTTGAATGTTGATGGACGAGCTAAGTAGAGAGGGAGACAAAAAGGCACTCCTTTTCGGTGAGAGTGTGGGTGCATGTTTGTTCTTCATGGTTGTGACCTTGAACTATAAGACGATTGTGACCTTGGATTAAGAACCTCCATGAACTTACATCATGGGAAGAATGGCAGCTAGGGTAAACATGGAGGTTTCCAGCATTCATATTTACATGTCCTGAAGTACCAGGGAAGCGTTCAGTTCTCATCCGCTCTAACCAAACATTTCTTGCGATGCATACACCATGTAGAGAAACCCATCTTCATCTTTCTCATCCCTGTAGACCTCCGCTAGAGTTGTTGACATGCTTGCTAAACTTTTGTTGTTGACCATTAGATAGAAAGCTTGGGTTGCATTGAGGGACATTCGGTTCCTGACCAATAAAAAAATGAATACACATTAAGCACACTGTAGCCTGGAACACATATCACTTGACTTTATATTTTACCCAATTGAGTTTACTTCCTCATGTGTATGATGTAAACATAAAGTCATTATAAGTGTACGTGTCAATATTTCATCAGTTATGCCTAAATAGAAATGCTTTTCATTACATACTATAAAACTTTTGGTAATTCTCTTTGATGATTTATCTCACTGTGAAAAGTTTGTCCAGACCATAAAATGGTATGCGATGGCATAATCCACAATAATTCACTCGTTTGATGTTTGAGACTTTTGTCAGTAAAACAGAATCTACTGTTGATGTAAACATGTTTGCTGGGATTCAATTTAGTGAATTTAACCTATCATCAAAAATAATAAATTAAATCCAAATGAATAATTAATGCATTTTCAGTACTTTATTAACATTGAGCCTTGAAGTTATCCAACCATATAAATTGGTCAGGTTAAAAAAACATGTACACCAACAAATTCAAACAATAAAACTGGTAAAATGAAATTGGAGGTGAATGACACATTACGGTTTACCAATTCTTTTCTCTCTGCACCGACAGTTTTGATAAAAATTTATAGATGAGCTACAGATGAAGGTATCTCTGAGGTGAATGAATATTTATGTCATAATGTCACAGAAGTTATCCAGACCGTGAAAAATGGCAAATGATGTAAAACCAAAGATCTAAATATAGCTGACTAATATATTCTAAGGTTTATGGATGCGTTCAAGATAAGGGTTCTCAATTGGTTTCAGTTCCCTAGCTTCATTTAAATAGTTGGATGATACCCAATCTTGAATCAAATGGTTGGATAAGCTGAACTAAATCACAGAATCCTCTTTTCACACAAGGCAACAAGGCTATCTTCAACTATAGTGGTGATTTTACAAATATCAATGAGGTGACACATAATTAGGGAAAAACTCAAGTCACATGATAACAAATCCCATGATGCCCCAGTGGTAACATCACATTTTATGCAGTGCCAGTGTAGTTCAGAGACAGTAATTTGCTGTAAATATAGGACATATTTTCCTGAACACTAACATTTAATACAAAGCTATCTTTTTAGACGCTGCAAGTCAACCACGTTATATGTTCCTATGTTTACTAAACAGAGTGGCAAGGTTTATTCACAACATGCCTTCTGACTTTTAGCTTAATAAGTTTACAATGTGTACTGTGACCTGTTTTTCTTATCTTTGGGTGATGGCAACACTGTCTGGACTAAAGATCTGCTTAAAATCGACTCCTCAACCAACTTCTCTGAGTATGGCTACAAGCTGTCACATATTTTACTCAAGGACTAAATTATTCACAGTACATCGCGAAAGTTTCCTTCTCCCTGCAATTTTATATTAAAAACATTGGAGACCAAATAATTCAAGAAACATATATGAAATTACAAAGGAAAACTTAATTAGTTGTATGTTTAGGACATTCATCGCTATGTTCACTGGGGAAAAGCGAAGAAGATTTTCAAAGTAAAAGGTGGTTTTACAGTAATTATCACAACAAGAATCCATTTGTAACTTTGAAACAAAGGACAGAGTCTTGGAACCTAAAAGAGTAGCAATTTCATAATTTTAATAAATATTTTATGAAATAAATTATCAGCGTCAGATTGTAATTGACACAATTTCCAGAGAACCAGTGCATGCAGCAAACTTTCAAGTCGGGAAATCAAATCCTTTGACATTGAAGAAAAAAACAACAACAAAATGTCAGGGTCAGGTCTCTGTATAAACCATGTCTGATGGCATTTGTTTGAACTCTGCACAATGTGAAGCTTGCTTGTGATTTGGTCAATCATTTAGAATTGACGAAGGATCATTATTACAAACCACCCTAGGGCTTCATGTCTGAGAAGTCAGTCAACCTTGCCTTCAAGAAGATACAAGTTATGTTGGACAATAATAGTCAGAGGACCTTGAATTGAAGACCTCAGACGTGTGGGCCTGCATGCAATACTTGGCAGGCATTGCGACAGCAGATGAACCCAGGCCCTTTCTCACATGTTGTTGTTGATCATACTCGTGAAGACTTGTCAACTCAATCAGACAATGGGCATTGGATGTGTACTGCAAAGATGTATTCTGATACAATTGTGACTCACCTAATTATTGTCACAAACTGACTCATTGTCAGCTCTTGAGGTACGAGGAATTTCGTTTTGTCAAGGATTGGTAAATTTCTCTCTTTGTAATATCTCTCCACGATGACCTACCGGTAAACCGCACAAAATCAAGTGTACATTATTAAGATAACCTGAGAGGTTCGAGTTCAACATCAAAACTCCCGAGTTTCATTTTCGTCTATGTTGTGATACACTATTAAATAATAAGGTAATGTCCACGTTTGAATGTTTCACATCCCTTCTTGTAAATATGTACATCGAAGCATCCTGTCATGTATGGGAAATGACGAACGCAGTGTTTCGCCTCATTTTATGACAGGCGCGATCAATCTGAATGAATATTCTGCGATAAGATAACGCTGGGTTGGGGTCATGACTGACTGCCCTTGCTGTTGCCTCAATGATCAAATACGATAACTTGTTCATCAAACTTCTTGGTTTACTGTAAAACTGGGCGATGGTTCTGCCGATAAACTAGAATACATAGACAGTTAAAGAGAAAGCTGTTCCGTGAATTGAATACAATACAGGTAGTAGACCAGGATCAGGAAACCCGTAAAACAATGAGGACGCGTAACAGGTCATCACGCCTACGCTTTCATTCACAGTACTTGTGTCTCGGGGACTTGTGAAATGTTTGCCTACGTTGGCGAAAGTTGAAAAATACTTACGGGTACTTTTGCTGGAAATTTTGCCCTAATTCCTGCTACCTCTTCTTTCCTTGTTGCTGTAAGAGAACATAGAGAATAGACCATTACTTTGCTTAGCGCGTAGAAGATCCATATCGCGGATCGCCATTCGATTACGGTGTCATTACGTTTCTGAGCGATGCTCTGATTCACGTCTACGCGAGCGAGCGTACAGCCTGCTACAGGTACGGATAAAAGAATATTTTACAACCAGTTATATAAATATCAACCAACTAGAACATGTTGTGTCGCTTACCGAAACTTTTCCTTTGCTTGAACGGTCTGTAAGGGCTTTTCTCTGCATCTGGCATGGTCGAAGTGGTACCTTATGCACAATATGGAAGCAGAATTTCGGAATGAAAGTACAGTAATCTCGAGCTCAGACTGCTATCGTATGGCTTTGTCGCTTATCAGAATGTCTCTTTCAACATGGCGAGCGTTGTGACGTCACTAGTAAATCACTTTGGGTATCATCTATTATAGCAGGTGTGGCGGTCTTGTACAAATTCTTTTGGGATTCAGCGATATTTAGCGATATGAACTTTCACGTTTATTACTTGTATTATTTTTCTTTTCTTTAAATTGGAAACCAAAAAATGTTACTTTATCAAATATTTTGAAAAGATTAGATCATCTATCATTGTTGAGAGTGTTTGAACATTCCTTATCAAAATGGTATAGTCTGACGCCTATGACGTCAGTGACGCAAATTTCAGTGAAAGTTCCGTGGACAGCTGATCACCAAAGGCGTGTCCAGATATGGTAAGCCCATTCACGGATTTACACAATGTATGGTGCTGCTGTACAGCGTAAAATGCGTAAAATGACGAAAGCGGGGTTTTACACTGGCGTGTTTGTAGCAATTGCGTTGGAATGGGCGACACCGTCAGGTATGTCTGCACTTCCTGCATTTTTGAAAAATCACGATGGAACTTCGTCGTACGAGTATTGCTAATAGGTTCAGTCATTTTATAGACTCATAATGTGAGGTCAGGATCACCATGGTGCACGCAAATGAACTAATAAATGTGTTCACTCTGGAAACATGGGGGTAGAAAGAGAACAATAGCTGAACGTCAAAAACGTTCTTGGAAAACAGCAGTGAAGAGCTAGAGCGAGACAGGAAAAGTTTCACAGATTGAAATTCACGTCCACTAAGAGACACACAGAGAGCACTGTAAATATTTATAAATACCGCGAAAATTGCGACTGAAGAGAGCTGTTGGAATACAGTGTAAAAATGAAAAATCTCAGGATTTGCACCATAGATCATTTGTAATAATAACACTGTACTAGTGATAATAGCCACAACAAGTATTTGGCATTCTCACGTATTGTCGCGTTCGCGTTTCGTCATACCCATGTCAGACAATAATACACAACTATGCTATTAAGTTTAAAAAAATACTCTGCGCTTTATATATATTTGCAGCTCAACACAGAGGTGATTGCAGAACCACTTACACAACCTGCACATATATAAACAAAGTCTTTGCAAACAGAGCACTCAGACTTTCTGACATAATTCTGAATGGTACACACTACACAGGCATTTCGCAATGTTTACGTGAGATATCCATTTTTGTGCACTCAATTTGGCTGTAGTAAAAAAAAAACACTGGAATTTCAGCTGACGCCCAGGTGACTGGTGTCACCGTTACTATGTTTGCACAGCAACATAGTTTCATGATTATGTTTAATTCATGTGACAGGCATTTGGTCACGAGGTTTGCTCTTGTGATGCAAACATTTAAAATAACCGGTGAGGTATCACAACTTTACCACACACATATGACAAGTCATAACACATGGATATGTTACCATGGCTACATCAATGCAAAGGTGTCATGCCATTTAAAGCCCTGTAAAATAGGAGAGATTTGGGGCAATATATTGCCACGTAATTGCTAGTATCAAATGAACTGATCAAAGTAGACTGGATTTGTCCAGGTGGAAGTGTATACGCACAATTGACGTCATCTCCTGTTTTCAGCAGTGGCTAGGGAGTTATTTTTTCGAAAACAAGTTTGTGTGATAAATTTAAAAAAAACATTTATAAAATATGTATTCATTCCATCACAGTTGCTCTAACTGTGATTCCATACAATTTTGTATTTCATCACTTTGAAAAACAAATGACAAACAGTCCAGTGTTTATTCAGATTCCTGTCATAAGTGTGACAATTTGTATTTAATGTTCTGTAGTCATGTTGTTTTATTTGTCATTATAATATTTATTGCCACCTCATATAATTCCTGATACCTTTTTTCTGTTCAACACAGTACTATATAATGAAAACATAATACATGTTTTCTTCAAATGATGATTTTATGAAGTTTGCCTTATTCCTTTCAATACTCTATTAACATAAAAAATAAATGTACGTAATAATTGATGATCAATTTTTTTGTGCAAGTGTATATTATTAAGGAGATAATCACACACAGCTTGACACAAAGTTTATGTTGATAACCAACAGTGTGGTCCAGAATCGTCCCTTCAATTTCAAAGAGCAAACACTCACTGGAAAGTTGCAGTTTCTGGCCAAAAGAGGGCGCTCTTTCCGGACACTGCCACCAAATGCCCAGCTATAATTTGTGTGGACTAAGTACATCCATAAAGAAAGAACAGAACATTATTAAAATACTAAAGTATTGACCTTCCACGTCCATATATTTAGTGTTAATTCTGTTTTTTTAATACTTAAATAAAGTTGGAGTTTTATAAAGGGAAATAGAGTGAAAGGTCTAATTTTTCATTGTGTTTTTCTCAGATTTGAGAGCAATCGATGACCGAGTATCTAATTTGTTTCTTTTGACAGTTTGCCAATGTCCATCGATTGAAAATGTCTTTGAGCCAGCTAAATGTGAGCTTCCATGCGACAGTGACCAAGATTGTCCAGATTCACTAATCTGTTGTAAAGTGAGTCCAACTAGTGAGTGTAGACATCAGTGCTTTCGGCCTCAAGCAGAGGCAGGTGAGAATTTCCTTGTGTTTCTTGCCATGAAATTCAATGAAATCCTGCCCATGATTTATACTGTCTGAGACTGTAAACGATGCTGCTTCTTGACTGATTGCTTTTCATTGTATTTGAGGTAACCATGCAGATAAAATTCAGCCTTGCAATGTTCATAACATTTTATTGTGGAAATTATATACATTGTGTTTCTGTGCTAACAAAAGGGCAAGATTTCATATCTTAGCATGAAATAGTTCTGTAAACAAACCGGAGGTGATTTGTAATGTCACATCAAGCAAGGATGGTAAAAGTGAAGGACGTTTGCTGATTTAACCTTCTTTATAGAATAAACTTTAATGTCTTATCAGAACATATCAAGTTTAACCATCATCCTAATCTTACTCCACTATGGAGCTTCTAATATTCTTATCTTCCTCCTTTATTTTGTTTTGTGTTTTAACGTCAGTCTCTTTTACAGTTTTCTGTGTAGACTCAGAGACGCAACAGCTCCTGGAGGTTGGCACAGAATGGGATAATTCAAATGGAATGTGTTGGTATGTGTACTTTTACCCTTTTTGACCCCATGGTTTAGCCCACCCTTATGTATTCTATGGCCAAATTGGATATCTAACATTGAAAATAGGTATACCTTTACGAACATGGTAAAGAGGACCTATGATGTGGTAAAAATGGACTATGAGTATTAGATTACAGATCTTTTAAGAGTTTATAAAACCTGACAGCAAAGAAGTATGTTGAAAGATTACATTTTGCAGAGGAGAAACAATTTGATTTTTAGAATTTTGAAAATTGCTGTCTCTTTCATGAATACTTAGAATAATCCTGAATAAATGTATGTTGACCAAAGCTGTATTGTACATAGGGTATAGTAATATCGATACGCTGTAAAAACATCTGAGATGGTGATGAATATTTAGGTTAGATTTTCTAACCTCAGCATCATATTTCAGTTCATGTTTGTCGACAGGCCTGGTTGACTGCCGCCATGGTCCTTGCAGCACAACCATCCCAGGTGAAGCAAAGCCAGGAGAGTGCCTCTCATCGTTTGAGAATCAACTTTGCGGAGAGCTTGGTTGCCATGGTGATAGGGACTGCCCTCTCAATCAGAAGTGTTGCGATGCCATCCCAGACTGCCACCATACAAGAACTTGCACCACTCCATCGCAAACTGCCCTAGGTAGGGTACATGAGATAAAATTTTGTTATTTTGATGTAATCTGTACATTGTAAAAATCCCAAGAAATTCTGAATTTTAGGCCAAATTTTCAGTGCTCTCCCAAAGCGTAAGCTTCATCTTGGTTCATACATTTTCAAAAGATTTAGCATAACTGTTGAAATGGAAGTGATAAAGAAATATATATTTTACTTGGTTATTCACCTAGCCTTTCTCACTTTGAAAAACATATCATCATTGTGACTTAGCAACAAATTATTTTTCCTGTTTTCATTTTTAATGTGCCATTCTTTGTTAAATTACAGGATGCACAGAAAACATACGGCAGTATCAGGAAGGGGAAGTCGTTCGAATACTTGACAGCTGTAATAACTGGTAGGTATTGTTTCTTTTATGCTTCTCTCTTAAAATCTGTACGGAAACAAAATGTCAGTTTTAAAAACCTCATTCACTTCTCTAAAGGAAATGGTAATTATCAAGGGTCTTATGGTAATTAGAAAAACATGAATACACAGTATATTATTGCATATAAAATTTGAATGTTTATGTTTTGCCTTTTGATATCACAATTCACAATCGAAATAATATTCAAAGCAATAAAAAATTCCATTTTGCATGCATCACACAAGTTCCCCTGGCAACTGTTGCCTAGCAATTAAGATCCTCGAGTATCACCTTAAACATTCAATCCTGTTAATTGAGATGTTGTGTACAGTATGAAAATACCTACAAGTATTTTTTTAAACATTTTCAGGTCTACTTATTGTACATAATAAACCAGTAAATTTCCTATGGTACTGAGAATGAATGATTTAAACTCTATTGTCCAAATTTATGAGCAAACAAAATCAAAGTGGGATAAATGGTGCACTCAAATCTATGTCACATTGAATTCAAGTCTTTTATTTGATGACTTCTGTTTAAATTTACACAAAACAATCAGGTTCATTTTGTGAGTAAAATGAGAAAATATCAGGCTTTTCAAACGAACAAACCAACATCCACAGTTGACCAGCCTTTTATTGAGGGAAAACACAGAACATGACAGATGTTGTTGTATTTAAATAGAAATGATGTTTGCTGGTGTTTTACCATACCATCTGGTGTGTATGTGAATAGCTAACATGTCACGCCACATTTTCTATGATTGCTGTCAGAATATCAAATGGCGGTTGCTTCATTCAGAGTGTGAAATTGCAATTCAGAATCGTCATATATCAAAAATGATTTACAGAATATGAGAAAAACCACGTTACGTGTTTTGCCCTAGATATTTGGCCCATGTAGCAGATCATCATAACCAGTGCAAAAAGCTGCTAACCCAAAGAATCGATGTTGTATTCTACTGTTTCTATTCAGTGCTGTTTGTTCTTCCATATGGCCATTAAAAGGCAGATAAATAGATTGTCTATTTTTCAGTAGACCTATACAGTATTGTTGATAACCATATATAGCCACACAATAGATGACAGTCCGTTAAACCTGAGTGTTGAAATATGACATTCCCAATACGTGTGCACTTTGTGTGAAATTAACTGCTGCAATACAAAAGTTGCTCTTGACACGTTCTGACAAATTTTATGTTAGCGATTGTGAGAGATAACTAGAAAAGGAAATTTCAGCCTGCATTCAAGCATTCAATTGAAAAGAGTAATTGGTAGCCATTGCGCAGGTGAGAGGTGGGAAGGAAATTCATCAATTTCTCTGCTCAGGTGTACCATATTTTACAAGCAACACTCAGGAGCTTATTTACCTTGAATGAAGACTGCCTAGGTATTAGATTATATTGTGAACGGTTGTCACCAGGAGAACTGATACTATTGAATGTAACAATCACCATTTCTTTGATTGCATGCACAAATTACAAATCCTGTTCCCTCCACCACAGATAAATGTTCAAATCAGATAAACCTTTGATCTCACTGCTGGCATTGAAATCATATTTAAACAAAGCTGTGAGAATGATCCATTGTATTTAAAGTTAACCTTGCTTCTGTGATTATTTAAACATATGAACTTGATTTGTCCTTCAACTTTCAAACGAATGTCAAAATTGTTGCCAACTGAGAAATTCAGATTAATACTCTGGTAATATCACAGAAATTATACCACGATTGTAACTTTACCATGTCAAACAGTAATAGGGAATTTATTATTGTCTCTTTTTTATTTCTTGAACCAATTTAACATGTATCATAAACCTTGCTTTGCGGTGTCATAGATACCAAGGACAAGTGGTAATTTGGTAGATATGATGAGGTCAAACGGCTTACGGATGCAAGGGTACTTTTAGATCAGTATTTGGATTGTAATGATGTGTTTATCATATGCACACTAAGTCTTACTTACATCATACAGAGCTGCTGCATTTTTTATGTATATGACCTCTTGTAAGAAGGGCATATTTGGCTCAATGCGATCTTTGAGTTTTCATTGGTAGTTTTGTATGAGGCAATTCATAATAATAAAATATGTCTCCCACTCAGTTCTTTGTAAAATTAATTTGCACAGTTCTTTTCACACAAGTTTCACAAGCAAGCAAAATAGCTGAATCGACTGCAGCCACTCTTTAAGTACAACCTCATATGATATTTATATAATTCTGAGATTTTGACAAGGTCAGGAATGTCAGGGCATGCTCAATATGTTTTCTTCATGTGGTATCATTGTTCTCTTCATTTTAAATTTCGTCACATCATCTTGAAAAATTTTATCATTAGATCTTTAAACTTGTTCTATATTGATTATGTGTGTTGACAAGTTTCCTCCACAAACATTCAAGAAACACTACTGTTCAAAAGTGTGAATCACCTTCACCAATCACAGTGTTGGTTTCACCGCAGGGGAGAGCATAAATGTCTGTCTCCAGGGGTTGGGGTGGGGTAGGTGTGTCTTGGTCTCAGCACAGGTTCCTTGTTGCTATTGTTCATTTTATTTTAATATGTTGGGCTATGATATTGCCTATAAAGATTTATATAATCAACCTAGGGTGTCTTGGTCTTACCTTTCATTAGCACTGGTTTTCTAAAGCTTTATTTTTGTCCATTATTGAGTCATGTATTAATCCTTTGATAATCTTATGCAGTTTTATCACTATGCTATGCTGCATCTATTATCTGATGCATTTGATCGCATAATGTGCCAAAAAGCAAGTGTAAGTTACTAATCTGTGGACGCTGTCATTAGATTATCACCAGTATACTTGTCAAAAAAGTTACTCTGGTGATAATCTGGTGATAGCGTCCACAGATTAGTAACTTACCCTTGCTTGCTTTGGCGCATCAGGCAATCAAACATCAGATAATAGAAGCATGGAGTTTTTCTAACTCCATGATAGGCGATGTGGTGGAAGGACTGTGGTGTGTGACAGCATTAATTTTTCATCAGAAACAGAATCCAAACCGTGTTGAATGCAAACAATACTTTTGCACATATAAAGAACTAAACTAGATAGAAAAGTATTTGCACATATGGCACAGATACAGTAAGTATCGCTGTAACTGGACCATTTTGAGTTTCATCGTTTTCTATTATCTTTCAGTACCTGTCTTCAAGGTGACATTGTCTGTTCACAAAATATCTGTTCAGGTTTGCTTCATCTTTCTCACTGCAATTATTTGCGTTTTGTTCACCTCAACTTCCTTCTGCTTTCCTTCGTCAATTCTCTCCGTCTGCTGTGATGTGAGAACAATCCTGCATGCTTCATTTTAAATGCTGATTCAGTCCGGTGGATTTAATTGCAAGATAATGACGTATCTTTTTGTTGCTTTCATGATCTGATCGCATGATTCTGACCTTTCAAAACAAGAATTTTTGTCCTTTGCTTCAGTGGGCCGTGGTTGTAACATATTTGTAAATCACAGAGTATAAAAACCAGAAATATGGGCAGTTAACATGAAAAGTTTTCAGCCCTAGGCCTAAGAAAAGCAGCATCTGCCCTGATAACTATGCCTTCCCTACTGCATACCTGTATCCCTTCACTTCCAGACTCAACGAACTCAAAAAATAAATTTTAACCTGAAAGTCAGGTAACTGTAAACTTTCACCTTTTATCTGCTGCAGACAGACAGTTACTCCCCATCCTGGTTGTAATAAAACATATCAGTTGACTGTGATACAGCATTGAACACACCAGTGACAGTGACTGGCAATTAATGGCTGGTGTCAGAATGTTGATCAACAATACTTCCAAGCTGGAATGATTATCTCCCAAACTGATGTTGATGAATTATCTGTAGGAACTTGTAGATGTTCTTATTTTATTTCAAAGCAAAACAGGCAAGGATGATTTGCTGAATGGTCATTCATTTATCTCCTAAAATGGTTATGACCCTCCTATCATCTCCTTCCCAATCTCTCTCCTATAATAAAAAGTGATTTCCAATAATCCTTATAGCATGATGAACTAACAATGCAGGAATTTTGAGATGAAATAATTACAATTCTTAAGATTCACTTTAGTTTTCAACATGTTCATCAAAATTATATTGAACGTAAACTTCATATCCCTTACGAGACTATCAATACCTTAAATAAAAATAGGCCATTTTCATGACTTAATTTCTGCTATTTTGTTGATGTGTGCTGTCCAAATTTTGGAAAATTTGAAGTGAAAATTAATGGAATTTATTAATAATGGTAATTTATCATAGAATTCAATGAATACGGCTGGCTGTTACAGAGTTGTCAATCAAACTGCTGCATTTCATATCGATAAAAACCCTGGGATGTATTAGCATGCAGTCATGAAAATGGCCGTAATCACTTAATGGTATACTGTCAGCTGTTCCAATTTTGCCACAGTTACTATGCAAAGAGATAATCTAACCAATCACAGAATTTAAGCGAGTGGCCGTTTTAAAAACAGCGCCCTCACATGGGCATTTTGAATACCAAGGAACGCCCCTTTGACCATATATGGGCATGTTTAGATTATAGGTGACTGTACACCTTTAATAGTCTGCTCCGTTGCATGTACTAGTATACCAAAGATTTATACTTGTGCTTTTTTTCTCAGATACGTGTATTTACAATGAAAGATTGTTTCGTCCAGGTGACATCAGGAGAAAAGAAAACCGACACAGATGCAGTATATGGTGAGTATTATTAGCTACATAATAGATACCAAATGGCACTGCCTATGCACTTCTTATTTCCCCTTTCGGCAGCTTTCAATTAATAATCAGAATGTTCCATACAGAAAGGCGTTCAGTTGTAGTTTTTCCTCCTCTGTGCATCATCATCATCATATTGTCTGACTTTGTTAAATACACTGATTATGACAGATAATATTGCTATCACTATTATGATATACAAAATGAACAGAAAAGTTGTGAAAAGTGGTAAATTGCCAGAGTTGTGATATATGCAATGTCTAGTATACTTGAACCAAACTTATAATACAATATTGTCTTACAACTTTTGTTTTCCAAATGTTTTCTGCATTCACTTAGTATTTGCAGCGGAGGAAGATGGGCCTGCCATCAGCCATGTGGTATGTAAGAATTACTGACTTCCTGCTTCTCATAAATCAACCAAGTAGTTTGCATGCCAGTTTGCATGTTAAAAATATTGAAATGGCTTATGTTAAAAATATCGTACTTGTCAGGGCAATTTAAAAATAATAAAAAGCATGTCCTGAAACCATACGCACTGGCTGGAGATCCATTGCTTCCAGGTCACTTATATTGCTCTTTCCTCTGTTACTATATAAACCCCAACCCATCTTTGAAGAGGCCCAGATTGGGCATAGAAAACGATAGGATTGGGCTGAACCATGGCACTTGGAGGGTAATGAAGTTGGGGTAGACACAGGTCACATTTTCTTTTCTTGTCTGCTAATTATGTTGCCATTTAACTATCTGAAGAATTTATGTGTCTGAAAGTATTTTCCTGATTTCAAACAATTGAGAATCAACACAAAATTTCCATATTTTTTTCTCCACTGCAGCACTGGCGGCAAAGTCAACTGCCATCAACATGGAAAATAACGGAATGGTGATCACAATGTTAACGTTATTGTGGATAATTTATTGAAGAGTATGATGACATACTTTGAACATTATTATAAATAGACCAGAACGACGAAAATGTTATGCCATAATTGTTACAATCACTGCCACTGTGTAGAATTGTCCTTTGGTGCATTATTATATTCTCTCAATGATCATGAGCATACAATGCAGTCAGTGAATATTGCTGTCAGCTATGAAAGAAAACATTATTTGGTTCTCATGTTCATAGATTGGGAGAGTATGTTATTTCTAACAAAACAATTCAGGATAGGCAAATTACTCACAAAAGACGAGAAGCAATCACGGACTTCTTGAAAGACCACATGACATGGCTCCAAACCTCCTTGACATTGCTTTATCAGTGCTTTCTTGCATTCCACAGACCAGAACACAAATTTGTGTTTGAAAAGTACTTTAGGTGAAACATGATAAGCCATGATGTCTGTGATGACAGCAGTTCTTGATATGTGCAGGAGAATCACGATTTGAAGTCTGCTTTCACATCCTATAAAAGTACAGTTATTATTTCATAACATAAACAGCAGTGGCAAAGTTTTGGTTACATATTTATTGATCAAATGTTTTATATCCATAAGATAATCTCACCTATGCAATTTTCTAATTATCTTGTAAGTTTTTTCTAAATAAAGGCTTCATCTATATCTTTAAACATTGTCTAAGGGCATACATGTGTATTTGTCGTAAAACTTGTCCCTTTTGACAAGTTTGGTGCTGAATAAACACTTGACCAGGGAGGGCAAATCCAGTCAGTATTTGATGGTCGCAAGACAACTATCTTCATTAGTGGTGGTCCAGCAATCTGGTTAGCTAGTCCTGCCTATATATCATGCATGCACATTTGTATTCATTGTTCCATTGGACCGGAGGAAAGGCAAAGTCATCGGCTTAGTGTTAGCTAGCCCTTGCTCAACAGTCAGAAGCTCCTGTTTTACATTAGTAAGTAATGTGCATTTCTGCAAGACCATAACTTTGGAACCACACTAGCACTCAAAAAAATTAGCATATCATGGATCCCTCCTTCAGGCATTTAAATTTACAAAAGAAATAAGATGGGTCTTCTAGCTCGTAGGACTTTCATAGCTAAAAGGTAGAACTCTCTCTGCAGCTTCAGTAGCAAAATTACATTTTTTACATGGCAAATTTTCAGATTCACAATGAATGAATATGTAGGCAGTTGAAAATTTTCATGTTGTAAAGTTGGGATAATATTTTCAGCATTCCATCAAGTGTTTCTCCCAATTGGCTGACACAAGCTAAAAATACCAACAAAGAAAACAAACTTTAATCACTAATGAAAATTCATTAAAAATGTTGTTGACAGATTCATTGAATTTAACTTACTCAGGTACTTACTCCCTGCTAAGAAATAGAATACTCAATATATACATATCATTCCGCAGGCAAGATTTTGTTCTAATCAAATATGGGTCAATCTACTTCACTCTCATGCTATAGTTGTATATGCATTTCTGTCTGAAACTAAATCTGCCAATTTTGTCATATATATCATTTGGTGGTAGGATTTCACTGACAGCCAATTTTTCAAATGTCACAAAAGCAAATTACAGTTGTTTTCTATCACTGATGCCAGCCTTGCTTTTGAAACTGATTTTCGATAGTGTGTTTTATGAAATGCTACAGTGAACTGATGAATTCTGAATCTATCAGACAACATGTTATACATTCACTACTTGTGTAGGTGGTAAGTATATATAAATAGCTATTTAAGAATTATGTAAGAATACAGGCAGACTGTTACACATACAGTTGCACATGTCAACAATAGAGGTTTGCCGTCTACTGAACTGTGGAATATTGTTCTCTCACTGGTAAACTGCCTCACTCTGGACACAATGGAAGATACATAGATATCAAAATAAATCACATAATATGTCTAAAGAAAACACATCAGTGATGGAGGTCTTCTAGTGACTGTACTCTGAGTTGAAACTTTGCGTGGTTTCCCATGCACTTTCATGGCAACCGAGAGTCTGTTCATGTTACTGATGCTGCATTCCTCCGCACTCCTCTGAAGCGAGTGTTTCCTCTGGGATGAAACTGGCAGGGGACGGAAATTTTGTCCTCGTATGACAATGTTAGCAACCTGGGTCCGTGATCGGAGATTCTTAGGGATGGCAAAGACGTCCTTGATCAACATTGATGACGAGCCACGTAAACTGCGTGTTCTGTGTCTCGTCCTTGTTCGCAGCTTGGGGCTGTGACTCCTACGCCGCTGACCCAGGATGGGGAATCCAGAACCTTGCAGCGCCCTCAGTTCCCTGCTCCTTGGGAACTTTTCCTGCAGTTTTTCTACATCTGTCATCTCAACATTGTCTTTTGGAGCAGTATCAGCGGAGGCGGGGTTCATCGCAATGTCTTCAATCCTTATCTCCTTAGTCTCGTAGTCTGGCTCACAGACGATTGCCGTGTCCAGCTGTAAACACAGACAGCTACCGAAATAGTCATACAACTCAGAATACCACTCAGCGACACTCTTCTTGATTTGCTTCAACTTTGCCGCACCGTTCACAGCAAAGGTGGTACTTGATCCAAGCTGCAAAAGATGACTAGCTGTTCCGAAGGCAAACTCCGTTTGGTCAGGGCCAGGGCTCTGACTCGGAGAACTATTGCCACTGGCTTGGTCAAGTTCACTGCTTTCTTTCAGTTTGTACTTGAGGAAGTGTTCTGCAGCCAACTGAAAAGAGATGAGTTTTCGGTGAATTTCCAGGCAGAAGGGGTATTGGCCTCAGAGACAGATTTTCAAACTCAAAAAGGTTACACAAGATTTCCTCACATTTGTCATCATGGGTATCATTTACAATGCAGCAGTGATGAAATAGTGGCTGTACGTTGTACAGTGTTGCTGTTGTTGTTGGTTATTGTTTTCTTGAGAAACCTTTGCATCATGAATGTTTACCAAAGAACTGTATTTTGAGGGCACACATTCATATATTTATCAAATCTAAAAAAATTGTGAAATTTTAAAATGGTTTCCTGGTTATTGTTTAATGGCCAGTTTTCTGTATCAACTCTTGGATAACCCAATTGCCAGTGTTATCAATAGGTAATATTTTTATATTATCATTTAATGCAAATTCAAAACAACACTTGCTCTCTCTCTCTCTCTCTCTCTCTCTCTCTCTCTCCCTCCCTCCCTCCTGATATGGAATAGAAATTAGAATACAAAGCAATATGCATAAAACTTACCAGTATAGCTCCATAAACTTTGTGTCCATCTTCTTTGACCTGCGTATTTGAAATGGATGTATCTTCTAGAACTGTCAACAATGTTGGCCAGTAGCTGCTGAGCTGAGGCAGTAAAACATCCTCTATAGCCTAGACAAAATGATATCAGATCAACAAAAAATGTTACTTCTAAGAGAAGTGAACACACATGTCAAAAGGGATCCAAGTTTGTCCAATAAACACATCAAATACTTGTACAAGCAGTATCTGTTAAACATTGAAGAGAAACTGAGTATTACAGATGCTGGCTTTCCACTCATCAGCGATCACAACATATAAATGGGTTCATTCAGAGGAGGAAAACACTGATCTCCCTGACATGGGTTCTGTAAAGTTTGATTGATTGATTGAAGGCAGGGCTTACACTTAAAGCCATGCGGTGTGGCTTACATAATGAATTTCAATGTATGAACAATAGTTGCTGAAAATACCTTAGGTCCTAGAGCTGTGAGTCCAACAACCGCACCATAGTGTGAACAAAGTGGCCTAGCGGCATCAAGGAGCACTTCTTGGAATGTGAGGTACAGTTGATGACGGAGATTGTTTACTGAGCTGTTGTAAGTTCTGAAAAGTCACCCCAAATAACATTTATCATCAATTAAAAACAGCATCATGTGTTGAGACTAAAAGATGTTGCTGGTTCATGATAAGAGAGGAGGCCAAAAAGATGTCAGGTTGTTTCAAAATTTTCAAGATTTTGTTAAGTAGATAAGGTTTCACTTCTCATAAACTGCCATTGAACATAAGAACAACAGCTGCAGTTGTAAGAATTATTCCAAATCCTATATCACACATCAGCAATTTACATTCATGAGTCTGTGTTTAAAGGTGAGAAACCTTTTAGATGTGCAAGCAGATGGCGTCATATCTGAGAGATATTACCTGCATATGTGAGCCAATAGCCTTGCCGCATAGTCTCGAAGAGCCCAGTGATCGTTGAGTGGATTGATGGAGGCTGCAAGAGGTTCCAAGATGCAATACATCACACCAGATACTAACTGGATTAACTGTAACAGAAAAACAAATAAACTATACTATGGGTTTGAACTGATAACCAAGACACAAATGATGCACTGATAAACTCATCTCTTCTTCTCTTTTATATGTATCCTTCGAAGATAAAACAAAATATAATGGTGACTGAACCTATGCAATGCAGTTCACAAAGATTCAGAAAGCTAATTCTTAGCTGTGATTTTGATCTTTACCATATGTAAGTGCTTATTCTTCTGACACTGAATAGAGGGCGCTATTCAAGGACTACAACAGAGAGACCTCACTGGACTTTTACACACATATAACTTACGTAGGGTCCTAGATACAGCACAGAATTGTATGTGATTGAGGTCACAATGTGCAGGAGCTTGGTGAGCTGTCCAAGGTCATGGCTGATCCTCTTCACACTAACAGACACAAAGTTGACGAGATACGGCAAGAGAGAAGACACTTTGGAGTTGGTTCGAAGATCATCCAGGGCTACCTACAATTAGAGGTGAAGCATGAGAAAGTTCAAAGATCATCCAGGACTATCTATGATAGTGGTAGAGAGATGAAGCAGGAGAAAGTTACCTGTTGAGGCTTTGCATTATAAGAAATATAGCAGCACATATTTAAATATATGCATGAAAGTGTATTTATTTAAAGTCATAATATAAATACTACTCACATTGTCTATCCAAAAAGTAATCAAACAACATAGAGTTTGATGTTCCGATATACATGTATGAAAATCTTGTTTTCATCACTGAATTGTAATAATGCAGAATATTTTGTACTTTTATAAAATCCCTTGCATAGCTCTCTCTCCTAGCATTTTACACAAAGTGGACATTATTAAATATGTGGCATTTCCATCGAATAAGTAGCTACAGCAGGGATACAAACCTTCATAACTTCTTCATCAGAGCCCAGAATAGCCTTGGTGATGTGTTCATAGTATTTCAGTAGGTCATCAGACAATGTGGGTGCTTGGACATGGCCGTTGCGTTTACCTTCGGTAGTTAGAGAAAAATACATGCACTGTTGGTAAACAAGTATATTTTCCATAAAAAGTTCACTGAAAAGACATTCATGGCAATAAAACAGACAGAGTCCACTAAAGGGAACTTGTAAATTGGAACTACTTTAATCCTGCACAAAATGAGCCTTTTTTCTTTCTTTTGCTCAAGCTGTTTCAAAGTGGATTTTTGTACCCACCTTGTGCACCAGTCTGTCCTTCCTTAGCCTTCTGAACACCTTCCACTGCAAGCCAATGAGCTGTTGGTAAAATATGAAGTCACGTCACGTTAGCCACCACACCAAAGATAGACCATACTGTATATAACATGGCAATGGTGATACATTATGAGACTTTTATGTCAAGGTGCAAAAGAAGAACTTTTTTCATTCTGTATTACTTTGGAGATTTCTTTATATATTTTTACCATTGATAGATGTTTGTCTATTGAAATTATGCTGATATATCATGTCCTTCCTGTAAATCAATGGGAATCGGAAAATATACACAAACGAGACATCTGTTTATCATGGCATCTTGAATATCTAATTCCCACTGTCATATGGCAAGTCTATGAAAGCCTGGACAGCATAGCCATTGCTTGCTGAAGCAAGCTTGTTTCATGGTTTGAAAAAGAAACACCTTGGTAAGTACACTCTGGAAAGCAAGCTAATACGTATTTTCAAAGAGCAATGCGAGATAAGAATATTTCATTTTTATCATCAAGAGGGGAAATCAAAATAAATGTATTATGCTACATCTAGCTACGTGATATCAACTACTGGTGTTTTCAGTGGATATAACAAGTAAACATGTTTTGAACACTTAACCCATGTCCTAAAGGGCAGATGTCCACACAATTGTAAAATGTTTACTCTAAACACAGTCAACAAAGACTTTGTACCAACGGATATTTATACTTGCCAAAACACAAATAACACAACAATGCACATGATTGTCACATGTACATGCACAGTATGCAAAGATTGAATTCATACATCCATCACTACATACATACATTCCCTATGGACTGATCCATCCCAAGCCAAGCCAAGTCTTAACTCTATCTGCAAAAAATGTGTAATTTTCCTTGGCATTTCTGCTGAAAACAAGTCACCTTCCACTTTATCTTTACGATTGCACCATAATATAGTAAACTAGATTTGATGGCTTGGATGAAGCGGTACCATTTTTTAAACAATTCTCAGTGATAGTTATCCTATTTTCATAATTAGAATTGCACATGGGGCACTTCAATACCGGTTTATCGACCTTGACACTTTGAAAATAGCAATTTGACAGATCTTTTTGACATTTGGGACATAGAAAGAAAAGGCTGAAAGACATCACTAGAACAGGTCTTCCTTGAAAAGATGCAACGACCAACTGTATTTTTGTGATGCATGTAGTGTTATCTTACAACTTAAGACTTGAAATGAAACAACCTCTGGAATCAATGATGTGGAGTACATATAGAATTTAGGGCAATCCTTGGAATGGTATGAACACAACTAGGTAGGTTGAAAACAATAAAGTTTAAAAGTGTAAAGTTTATGGTAATACCCTTCAAGGCAAACAAAGTACAGTAGTTTGAAAACAAGTTTTTGACATCTTGAGATAAATAATGGTTAGAGACCAAAGTTCAAAATGGTACAATGAGTTTTTCTCAGATAGGTAAAGTTTGGTAAATAGAACTCGCTGGGCAGAATTGTTGTACTGTTTACATAAATATTGAAATAACTTACGTCACACTACATACACCAAGATCATATGCAAGGAAACTCTGTTCAACCAATCACGGCCTCACACACTAACCACACCACCATCACACCCATGGATACACCTTCCTACTAATAACAGCCTCACACACTAACCACACCACCCTCACACACATCGACACACCTCTCTTTTCCTAATCACAGCCTCACACACTAACCACACCACCGTCACACCCATGGACACACCTTCCTACTAATCACAGCCTCTTATGGCAGCACCATCTTCATGCTCAGTGAAGGGAAATTTGTATGACGTTTTCCCACTGCACACGTCAACAACAATTTGAGTTTATCTTTCAATTTCCTCCAAAACAATGAATAGTACTGATGATTCAGCCATATTGGCTAATGCCCTCTATGTGACGCCAAGCAGTCAGATTTCAGGTGGACACATACCACATTGGGTCATCTTCTCATCCCCTAGATTTTCTAATAAGAGCATAGCTATTATTTGATTTGTCTTTTTGAACTAGTCTTGCGGAACAAACAAAAGATAACATGCTGACGTAAAATAAGCTGAAATACCAATTCAAGGACACAAGGCATTGTTGATAGGTTACTGGACTTTTGCCCTGTCTACATGGACTGATTTATTTGTGTTAAACACACTTAGATAACAGAAACGGTGTTACAAGAAAATTGAAATCAGAGTTCTTTGTAGCTTAGACAACTGCAATTACCATTCTGCATACCCGGCAAATCAGTCCTTGAATGATATAGAATGAATACTGGACCACCAGACAATATCACACATGTTCATGAAGTAAAAGCATAAAGCTCAGGAGTTAAAGGTAGAATGTACACAGGGATAGGTTTTTCACACACTCAACTTTTTTACATGAATTATCCAGTCTGATTCCTGTGTGGATTCATTTTGAAACCGGAGTTGGAAATGAAGTTTTCACTGATTTGTTTTCTGAAAATCTTAAATTTATGTTTTCTCCATTGATATCATTTAAATTAGGCATAATAATATCTATAAACTTTACGATAAAAATATTACTTATTTCTCTGAGCCCAAAATTTACTTGCCAATCCCTGGTTTTATTCTTAATCATTAAAGAAAATGGTTGAAGTTCCTCTGTGGAAAGTTCTGGCCAAAGTTTAAAACTGCCTGTTGTTAGGGGGTATATTTCCTTATTGAGGATTTGAGTGACAATACTTTACCTCTAGATTATCATTTAGAATCTTACAAACTGTTCTGGATTGAGCACTAAAGTTTTTGTCACATTCTCCATTACATACTTACCCTTGACAATTGTTTTGCCAGCACTGGCAGGGATTTTACTGTCCATGGCAATTTCAGGAAGGTTGACCTCCTTATCCTCTGTGAAATACAAGTCAGCATCTTTGGTCGCCCTGAATGGCAGTGGGTCCTGGGATCCATATCCATATATTGGCTGAAAAAAAATAAAGGCAACTACCTTGTCATTTGTGCTATTCTTTCTCATACAGACATATATCAATCAGAAAATCCACTGAAACGCCAGTATGTTAGCATGTAACAACAATAACAACATTTCATTATGAAAATTTCACTTTTCAGGAATGGCTTTCATCAGTGTTCGAAATAACACCTGTCCGGCAGTCCGAGACTGGTTGTTTTTCTGCAGGACTTGTAAAATAAAAAAGTTACCAGTCCGGCAGACAAGTTGACTTTAGCGTGGGGAGTCTTCTCTAAAACTATGTCTGTTATTTTTTCTCCGGGCTCCCATTCAAATTTTATGGCAAGACAGTTTTCTTTCCCGTAAATTCATCCTACTCAACAGCGCATAACAAAAATACTTAGGCACATAAAAGTAATCGCAGTATCAGGACTGGTAAGTTTTTGGCAGGAGAGGCAACTTTTTGAAGTTACCAGTCCTGGTAACTGGTTGATATTCTCCACAAATTTCGAACACTGCTTTCATGTATACTTACACTGGAGTTTGGTGCAAGAGCAGGGCTCGAAATTAACTTTTTACCCTGGTAGTCCACTTGGGCTACCATTTTCTGAAGTCGGTAGCCCAGCGACAATGTCTGGTAGTCCATGCATATTTTAGTTTAGGGATACTGTACTTGTTCAAGTACAAGCCCTGGTTCAGCAACACAAAAAAGCAGTAAAACTATAGGGGCTTCCACTCGAGAAACCCCATGTTATGCGTCACGAACTAAATTTATGCTAATTTATGTACATTTCTAACTCTTTCAATCACTTTCAAAATCGGCTTATACATCCGAAGAACTTGTAACTTGAGTAAAGAAAAACAAAGAAAAATATATTTTTATGATCTTTATGAACTGGTATGCCTTGTTACAACCGAGTCTCTCCATACAGACTGTAATTGATACTGATCGACAACCATAGATAAAAGACAGCGCAACTCAGCCACGATTTCCAAGCTTGTCTGACACAGTGTTTTATATTACTATTTCAAATCAAACTGATAACACAATCTCTGAATACAGAAGTGGCACTTTTGTGAAATTTCAGCATCAAAACCCCAAAACTTGACACAACGTCTTGTATGCTGACGATCAACAGCATAGTGTGAACTGGCATGCAAAGACTGCACACGGAAAAGCAACTCAACATTCTGGTATCAAACGCTCTGCATCTTGTGAAAACAATAACATAGCAGTGAAAATTGTAATAGTCGCCAGGTAAAAAACTCTTCACAGATGAAAGGATAATTGCTTCAAACAAATGAAACTGCATGTTGACTGCATTCAGCTCGTCCCAAAGTGACGGGCATCGCACGTCAAGCATTTGTCCCAGGCTTTGGTAGTCCGTGTAGGCTACCATTTCATGCACTTTGATAGCCCCAGGGTAAAGTTGGTAGTCTGTGGACGCGGGACTACCGTTAATTTCGAGCCCTGAAGAGTAACTATTACTTGAGGGTTAGATCAAAAAGGAATATGGACGATGAAATATCCCATTGTCTAAACTCCACACGCATTACTTTGCCCACGGTCCCTTGTGGAGGGACCGTGCTTTGCCGAAAACACTAACCTCTACATCAAGCCACTTCAGAGCTCTGTTAAAGTCTTCACTTGTAAGCTTCTTTCTCTTTGCATGCTTCATGTATTGAGAGCTTGCCTGTAAAGATAAGGAAAGGTAACAGGTGGAGTCTGCAAACTGGCCGGACAGTACCGTGCAGTGGTTAAACTTTCAGTATTCAAGTCTTTTTCTTGTTGATAGCATGAGATGTTGTTTTTGCTAGGATTTGAATATTGCAAATGCTTTGAGTAGTCCACAAGCTAATGTAAACTTACATCAAATAATAATTACAAACTAACTTGATAGAAACTGCGGACAACACAAACGATGCTAACACTGATGATGATGATGATGATGATGATGATGATGACACTGATGATGATGATGATGATAATGATGACAATGACGACGATGACGATGATGATGACATTACATTGGTGATAATGGTGAGTGGTATTTGTTTGTGTTGCTGAAAAGGTGTCACAACAAAGTGAAGCACTTTCTGTAGTTTATTTCATTTCCTGGAGGCAGCATGCAGAGCAGCGAACGAAATGACACACAATAGGAGATGATGATGAAAAAGGGATAGGGTGTAGCAGAAGCCAAGAGGCAGCTGAAACACAACAACAGTAATATGGATGTACCGTGTACATCGTATGTGTACACACATTGAAATGGTACATGTTTACACGTGGAGATGTGAAACCAACAGTGGCCTGCACTGGTACGCGCGGTACCAGCGTAACGGTGCTAATCTGCAGCTGCTTTATTCAACGTAGTCTCTATATTACCTGAGTGGCTTGCCTGAGTCTGTAACAGACGTCCTCAGCCAATAGTACTGCAGCGTCGTCTGACAGCCCATCGACTCCAGCGGATTCAGCGTACATCTTTACGGACTCCTTGGTAATCTGGGCGAATTTTCGGGGCTGATCCTCACCCATGTCGGAAAAAGGGTACAATGACTGACTCTCAGTTTCTCGTTTATCAGTCTGGATTGGTCATGAGGCATCAAACACAACTTACAAAGGTGATATGTCTTTGTCATAGAGTTTGCGGCACCTGTGAATGAACATGACAGCCGCCATTTTCTTCCGTACATTAGTTGTACCAGAAGATCAATTTAACCTCGTTCGCGGACGTCGTTTGAATCAGCTACCAGCTGCCACAGGGACGCGTTATTTTCCCAGCTGTGTCATGCGCACGCTGCAACCTCTTGCGAATTTGGGTACTATGAATAGTTGTACACACACTCTTACTCATAAGTGTTTATATAAGAACAGTGGCAAAGCACTTGATCTTGAAAATACTATTTTTATAATCAGACGGAAATATAAATATTCATTAATAATTGATATGTTATTGTGAACAAGCAAACACGGAAAACAAATGTTGTAAAAGATCGAGTCATAATGTTTTGAAATGGGTACTCATAGTACCAACATTCGTCATTCGAAAGATAACGCGTCCCTGTGCCAGCTGCAAGGCCGTATACAAGCCTCGGTTTCGAGGTACATGTGATCGTATCGCAAGTGCTCCCTGATTGCAAATATGACTGGAGCTTCTTGCGAGACATATTTTGTATCCCTGGAAGCACACTATAAAAAGCCATGAAAATAAAGAAATTGCACCATTTTAACGTTACTCATTGCTGGAAGTCATTCACAATTTATGAAGCGATTGTGACTTAAGCTTATCTTCTACAGACCAATTTTAATGATTCAAAACACCCTTTTCATATTAACTTATCACTGGTGCTTCTTGCGAGGCATATTTTGTGTCCTAAGAAGCACACTGTTAAAAAGAATGAAAATATAAAGAAATTACACCATTCACATTTGTGTCTTATATTTTACAGACCACCTTTAATTTAAAAAAAAAAACACTTTTTCCTTTTATATTCTGTCTGGTGCTTGTTGCGAGACATATTTTGTGTCCCTAGAAGCACACTGTAAAAGGACATGAAAATAACGAAATCTTACCATTTTAACAAATTGACGAAATCACTTCACATTTTAACCACCTTTAACTCAAAAAACCCTTCTTCCAATTATATTATGACTGGTGCTTCTTGCGAGACCGTGTATCCTCAGAAGACATTCAACATACATAGAAAAACAATTTAGGCCTAAAATCGTTTCCAATGCTTAGGAAAGTCGTTTTCCTTACAATGTGTTTTAATCCCGTGTTTTAATACATGTTAAAAATTATCGAAATCTACGAGCACAACCAAATGAAGTATCTCAGAAATATTGAAGTGCCGCAATGCTTAGGGACCGTTCAGTTTTTACGGCCGGGGGGCGGCAAAATCCGGGGAGGGTATCGTAATTTTGGAATCCGCGAAGGGGGAAGGGGGTCACCACATTTTCAAAAACATAATACCTACTATAAAATTCACTTTATGCCATGGCCATGATCGACCCTCTTTACCGGCGGGCCGCCTGCGGCAAACCCCTACAATAAATTGACTGCATGTATTACCTCATGACCATCTTAACGGCCAGACGCCTTCAGCGGCCCTGTCCAGTAAAGTTTACTTTATGCAATGGCCATGATTCACCCTCTTTACTGGCGGTCCGCCTGCAGCGGCCCACTGCAATAAATTGACTTTATGTAATACCCCATGACCATCTTAACGGCCGGACACCTTCAGCGGCCCTGTCCAGTAAAGTTTACTTTATGCAATTGCCATGATCGACCCTCTAAAGGTGGCCCACTAGAATAAAGTTGACTTTACGTGATGGCCCATGACCCTCTTAACCGGAGGGCTACATTTGGCGAACCACTCCAATAAAGTTTACTTTATACAATGTCCATGGACATAAGTTGTCTATGGACATGAAGTTCAACATTGCCGTACAGTCGTCCTAATTAACAGACGTGATGTAGGAAAACAGAAGATTAAAGAATTAAGTCAGCAGTACAGCGCTGAACGAGTTCATCATTTTAAACCTTCAAAACAAAAGAAAATACGTACTGTAGAATCCTTGATTCATACACAACCTTCTCTGGAAACAAGATATCATCAGCAAAAAGCCCTGTTAGACAGTTTTCAGAAACTTGATACCAGAGGTGGAGTTATTCGTTCTCGTTTTCAACAGCTCAATGAATCTGCTACTATAATTCACAGTTTTTCTTATCTCTCGAAAAATATAAAGGAAATCGTAATCCTTAGCTCATTTTCAACATGAAGATCATACAACTACAGAAAATCAGAGAGAAATTTGTCAGCTTACTCGCCAGTTTTAGGGACTGGTCAGTTTCTTCAGCCTGGGGGGGGGGGCTGTGGATTCATTCCTGT
>LD349452.1:54607-75650 GCA_001465055.1 Ptychodera flava | reverse complement strand
AACCCTTAACAAACGAACAGAATTCCTCTCAAAATGCAGACACCGCAGCAAATTCCTCCTCATTAATAACTGACTTGCCATTGGCCGCAACCGCTTATTTGAATATGAATACTCACCTGCAACACAATATAAACAGTCCCATTCCCGCCAAATACTCACTCCTGATGATTGCTTAGCGCATGAAACAACCTGTAGAGTGACAACTACAAGTTTCTAGATTCTCAGTATATATATATATATATATATATATATATATATATATATATATATATATATATATATATATATGTATATAATATATTACAAAGTATACAGATGACCCTTCCTCGTCGTTCGGAAATATTTTGTCAATGTCATTTTTTTCAGGTATCTCCGAGGTCTAATATTTATTCTACTTTGTGCTTGTGCAATCATCTGACATAATTTTGTTGAGAGGACTATGAAGAACTCGACGCCTAACCTTTTAAAATTATGTGACACGATGCCGATATCACAGCCTACTCAAATATTTGCACCATTCACATTTTAGGTTTACATTCTAATTATAAGTAGAATCTGTTGAGAATACGACAATATATTTTTATATTGTGCTTTTAGGAGTTATTATGAACGCAACCAATTGAGCATCTAGCTTTCACGTTTTTGCGATCAAATTTACAATTTTTAATTTATTCCTTTTGTCGGTCAGGTATTTAAAGGAATTTTTAATGCAGATTTTGACCCAAATGACAATAATGACTTACTGTGCAATGTTCCTGTATCCCTGGTTTGAAAATCTTTCCGTGAAACAGCAATTTTTATTTGTTGTCTTAATGTCAGTTATACAATGACAATTCTTAGGTTGGTAAAACTTTCAATTTTCGATGGGCAAACGTTTACTTACTGTCATCGTTTAATACTCAGTGTGATTATTGTTGTATTTAGACGTAATTCTCATGGACATGTTTGTATTTTATAAATTAATGTCATTACCGTACTGTAAAAAATGTTATGCGTCAGTAAAAACACTATACCGATACTTTTCAACAACAATCGACAAAGTTTATGTGTATGCTTTGGCGATGTCAAACATTTCTTCGTTGGCGTTATATCACGCATAACATGTGCAAACAAGTCCCAACAATAATGGTTTTGACGATAAAACTATTGTGATTGTTGGAGTACAGTTTTTGATATATACATGTAAACTGTTTGTCTACCTTTTAAATTAAAATCGGACGTTTGTTTGTTATCGCAATTACACTTTTCTGTAATTTGAATATGCACATTATTTGAATAAACACATAACCACCACAAATATTTTGGTTCCAGCGATGTGTTTGTGAGGATAAGAGTGATCATAGCATGTTATGAAGACTTTAAAGCCTTGAACACGGTATATGGTGTTCATACAAACATAAGCACTCTCAGTTTCAGAATTCAATTCTATGTAACGGAACTGACGATTTTTGACCGAAGTATTAGTTCAACATTTAACTTATCAAGATCATTTGGAAGTCGAATATATAAGAGAAATGAAATTCATAAAAACTCTCCCATGATGATGACTTATAAGAAGATCTAGGAATGTTAAACATTGACTTTTCGTTGTTTCATGTACTAAAGCGTAGGAAGCCGTCATTATTTACGGCCTGCGGTTGGACGAATGTTGCGGGGGTCCCTCAAAAAATTTAAAACTTCAAGGGCGGTTGCTAAGAAGTGGAGAGGAAGAAGGGGAAAGCGTTACTCATTTTTTAGTGAGACACCTCTCAGATTGCACCATTCCGCACATCAATTTCTCAACATTTTTGATGTGAGAGGGGACACCCCTCTCGTGCTCTCCCCTTGAGGTATTCTAACAGTTTTACTAGTTTAAGACAAATCAATTTTACAGGATCTAGGACAAAACTGAACTGTTACGAATTTATCCTTTATTATCACAGATATATATATATATTTTCATTGACTTCAGTTCAATACCATTTTGACATATAACCAAACCGTATTCAGGCTTTTTTATTTTAGTAGCTGGCAGCTGGAAAAATGACATAAAGGTCACAGATTTTTCAATCTTGCATATTTTTTGGTCTTCCGTCTTTGGTAAACTGAGAACTTTTTTTAACAAAATGTATTGTCATTGTTTGTTTTTGAATATTGTGACTCAAAAATGATCATGCAAAAAATGTAATAAAAATATGACTGTTCAATGTCATTTTCAAACACTTGAACACCTCTCAGATTACGCCTTTACGCACAATAATTTCTCAAAATGTTCGATACGAGAAGGGGGACCCCTCCCGTGCTCTCCTCCTGGGGTGTTCTAACAGTTTTACTGAACAAATAAAATTAAAATCACCTCTCAGACTGCACCAGACTGCACCATTGCACACATAAATTTCTCAAAATTTTCCACGCAAGATAATACAGCCCCTCTGACACTTCCTCCTAAACCTCTCATGTGTTCTCCCCTGTACTTTTAAATTCTGCCCAGTCAGATATCCTGGTGAAAACCCTGTCATGATACCCATCCAAGTTAAACAATATTATGGTTGGACACTGGTTATAGCGTGAGCTTTTATATCTGTATTTTCTTGTCTCTTTGAATTTCGTTTTGTTGGATTCACCGTTTCGACCGTCATGAGATAACCGATGATAACCTAGTAGACCACATCACGATTTGAAGGTCATACTATTCTGTATTTATGTCAATTTTACAAATACATATGTCGGTATTAGGTTTTTCCAAATGGGGGAGGGTCAGTCAAAATCTCTGAATTAGAGAGGATCTTTACTCAAATTCATCATGGTTGGCAAGGGGGGGGGGGGTGTTACTCAAAATTTAAGAGTTTCCGATGAAATTCCTCCGACCCCCAGGCCGTAAATAATGACGGCTTCCTAAAGCAAGTGTCATTTATGATGATGTCGCCATATTACTCTCGTCGATTAGCATTTCTCAGATTCTCATAGAAAAAATTTCTTCTACAAACAACTTGTCTCCATTTTGACCCTGCTACCTTTCTATCATTTCCAGCTGTGCAACGGTGTGATTAACTCAATTACGCATCCCATAGTTGTTGATAGAATATATGACTCTTTAGAATTTACGATTGAAACCAAGAAATTACAAGGAATTTGCTAAAAATACCATATTGATTTTGCAAGATAATTACCGGATATTGATGGCGAAATCGATTAGAGTCATCGCTTAAGGTAGTACGCTACCATTCTATATAGGAGAGCGCCCTCTTTTGCCCAGAAGATGTGCATGTTCCTTTTAGACTACCTAACCTGGTGAGAGGGAATAACAGGACAAAATGACAAAAAATCATGCTAGTGACCTTATAATATTTCTTTCAGAAGTTTTATGAATCAAAACAACCGAATTTATATTTTTGCACTGAAAAATCGACAGTTATTTTTATTTTGAAAGATCAGTATAGAATAATTAACAATTGTAGCTCTGACATAATATCAGTAAGCTAGAGGGTTAAATCTCAGGTCTAACAAAATTCACCTTTTTCGCCACTTTTTGCTGTTTAGTAAGAAAATTTGCGTGGTGACCCCAACTTTTTTGCTTCTAAATCAGAGAACACTGTCTGTTTGATAAATATTGCAGCTGTACTTTTTAACATTTTGAAAATTATTTTGTGCATGTATATGAAGTTTACATTTTTAAAAAAGACTAATTTTACAGTTAAATGATAAATTTAGGGTCTAATATTTAATTTTTAAGACAAGACATCACAAATTTTAGTTGATTGTCCTAATTCAGCTGTCCTGACAATGCAAAAATGTGGTATGCACACTGGGATCTGTTAATCGTTTGCGATAAAATAAAGATTCTGCTGGTACGTGCAAATTTCGCAAAATGGGAGATTTAGTGGTTTTCTGTCAATTTTGGCATGTGTTTTTTCAAAAATTTTGCATGGGTACCCCATATTTTTTTCATATCTTTGCAATGTGCTCATAAAGATTATTTCAGAAAAGTCAACTTCAAGAATGTCCCAACATTGTTTGGAATGGTAGCGTACCTCCTTAATAAGTGTGTTAATCTATGTACCTTCTCAACGAACAAAATTGACGTGCTTTTGTTTGGCAACACATAAAGGACAAACGTTTGCAAGTTTATCCTTGCACCTGTGTTGATTAAGCATCCTAATCAACCAATATATGTAAGGGCTTCTGTTTTCGAAGATAAAAGAAACTTTAGGCATTCACCATAAATACCATATCGATTTTGCAAGATAATTACAGGATATTGATGGCAAAATCGATTAGATTCACCGCTTAATGAGTGTGTTCCTTACACTCCTTGTGTCTGAAGCCTAAGGTTCTGCCCGAAAGCAAACTTTTACAGTAATGCTAAGCTTTTGCCAGCCACGTTTATTGACAGTTGATAAGGGAAAACTTGATACACGAGGGAAACACAACGAATTAAAAAGTTACACACGACTAAGGACAATCACCTCAGAAATAACTCACAACTTTCACAACAAGTTGGTCGCTGCAGGAATGTCATCTTACTCCACGCAGATTAGTTTCTCTGGTGTTAGCCTGCACGTCAACGATATGGAAACTCTAGATTCTAATATTTCATCCCTGATCTTGCAATCTATGTACCTTCTCAACGAACAAAAATTGACGTGCTTTTGTTTGGCAACATATTAAGGACAAACGTTTGCAAGTATATCCTTGCAGCTGTGTTGATTAAGCATCCTAATCAACCAATATATGTAAGGGTTTCGGTTTTCGAAGATAGAAGAAACTTTAGGCATTTTCCTTGATGTTGTTTATTTCAGTATACGCATGTGACCTTATCTTATCATATTGTGAAATGTTGGCCATTTTTATAACCACACGGTACTCTGTAATTATCACGCGGACAATATCTGTCGACCTTCATTGCGCTTTTGTAATTACTGTGATATTACCAAACACAATTTGAACATACACTCTTGAAATATATATTACCTGTAAATTTCCACGATATTTGTTTGATCACTTTGTGACTTGTCATATATTTCATCACCAAGCAATTCATAATTAGTACACTTTGTTGCTCCCATGCAAGGCAACTGGACACTACACTGTTGTGTGAATTATCAAAGGTGTACGGACATATAGATGCAGCGTAAAATATTTTAGATGGACTTGAACAAATTAGTCAACAGTGATTAGTTAAACCTCTGCGCCATAGCTGAATTTCCCAACATAATAAGCAATATAGAAAAAAAAATGACTGAAATAAGTGTTTAGCGCTACTGTTTGCATTTTTCCGTAGAAGACTTGTGACTCAAATTATTATTTCAAAAAATAAAAATAATATAATCGTTTATTGATACTCAAATTGTGACAGACAGTCAAATTAAAAACCGTTTACTAAAAACGTTGAAGTGTTCTCACCAAAAGTAACAATTAAGCACAAAATGTAATACAGGGCGTACAAATATTTGAATGAAAAACACACAAAATATTAAAATAATGGTACAATAGAAAACTGTAATTGACTGACAGGAATCAAACAGCAAACAGAAAAATAAGGTAAACACACGATGAATGAAACTTAAAATCAATAATAAAACCAACACACAACACTAAAACACACAGCCTAACAGAACAACCAAAATTGCTTCAAGCATGTTGGAGTTACTTTAAACTATATACCACTGGATTTTTTGCGTTTTGTACGAATTTGAAATTCCTCTGACAACAATTTCCTGTGGCGTACTTTTGACGGGGAAAATGGGGGAATATGATGATGAAGTTTATGCTCAGAATTCAAAACGTCTTTAGCATATTTCCTTCACATTTTGTGCGTCTTATTCCAAAGTGTCAAGGTTTAATAAACAAAGCGATTTACAGTAGGATAAGAAAAGACGTGTGATTCTAATTGCTCTTTTCTGCACACTCCATTGTTACTCTGTTTATCTCTGTAAGACTGCCTTGCAATACAATACAACCATATTCTAATACTGATCGAACTGAGGATATGTAGATAAGCTTCAGATCATCAACTGAGACACCAACTTCACACTGAATATATAGTGTCTTTTTGACGCTGATGATGGGAGATATGCCTACCAATGCAATTCCGCCTAGAAAATGAAAATAGTTTGACGGAAAACAAAAAGGCTGGATAATTTAGCTGATTTTTATATGTTGACTCAAAAGTCATGGCAATATCATGCAATCATAATTTGCGTCGTACCAAAACAAAAGTATTTTGCTCGACCACCAGAGGTGATGTTATGCACAGAGCGGAGTGATTGACCATTATATGCATTCGTGTGTCTTATTGTTACAGAGCTATTAAGCCGGGGAACATTCACTTAATTTCCTACTACGATATCTGATCATATGCATTTATCCAAAGTGTTGTCATATGATTATACGATTCTAGGACCAACATTATCTTACTAAGCATTCTTAAGTGCACGCAAATACACATTTTTGCCTTAACGATCGGCGTTTGACTGCCTGATTACAGTATTACACCTGTATCAACGAAACCTGTATCACCGACAGCTTGTACTCTGTTGGAATGCAGTCACTGACCTCTCGTCATGTACATTGTTGGAGGATAGAATAGCCATATTAAGCCGAACAATTCTACTGCTCACGATTCTTTTAAGTGTCACGAATTAAAGAGGCACTCCCACTTTGTAACATTTTTAAAACACATTTTTTAATGCCAACGGTTGATATTTGACTTGGCGATTGCGCGCGGATCGCAAGATATCGATAAAAACATGTCATTTCCCGAGCGTATTTTTCACATCCCGAAGTTTTACGATCGTTCTAATTTTGACTCGAAATCCCCCGAAGGTTTGTTGTTGTGCTGATTGACGATATTCTAGGGAGTCTACAATAAGTTCGAACGACGCAATTAATTTACTTCCCACTGCAAAGACTTTATATACAGCATTATGCCTTTACCTCAGGTAAGTTTTAAAAAAAACTTCTCCTTAGTTTTTGTCGTTTTCATTATTCTAAATCGGTTGTATTATATTTTTAACCAATACCACATAAACATCAGTCTTTACATGTCAAATATTAGCCGCTTCCGATGACTACATTTTGTCGTCTACCACACAGTACGCCGCGCGCGTGGTATGCGCGCGTGGCATGCGTCTATGCATATCATGCAGCGGCCGCTATGTATCAACCGCACGTAACTGTGCTAGTCACCTTTGCCAATTCTGGTGGAATCAGCAAAAATTGTTTTTCGTTTATACGCCAAGTCAGTAAGACTCAGCTTTCTCCCACAGGCCGTGACCGATCACCGACGCCAGTGGTACTGTGGCGTACAGCAGCGTCAGCTGTACTCGTACTCCATAGCTTAGTTGACAATGGTCCCAGTGCCGAACGTTCGATGTTCGGAAGCTGAATTTAGGTGGGCCACCGGAATTCAAACTTTTACTTTTTTGAAGACATGTTTTTATCGATATCTCGCGATCCGCGCGCCGTTGCCTCGTCAAATATCGACCGTTGGCATTAAAAAAATGTGCTTTAAAAATGTACCAAGTGTGAGTGCCACTTTAAGGACAAACACTCAAACATTCAATTTCTCAATTATAGTAGTTCTAGTTCTTCATACCTCAACCCTGATATCAATTTACCTTATTGGCGAATGAAATGGAAGCAGTAGCGTTTGGCGATCTCATAAGAAGGAATGTCTGCAACCTTTCCCTTGCGACTGTATCCGTGAAGCATAATCATATACGCTAAGATTCCGGCTTTCGAAGATAAAATGGTTTAGGTATTTCACTTGATGTGACTTAATTTAGAAGCCTCATATGTGGCCAAAATTTATATCCTATCGCAAAATGTGGCAATTTCTGTAGCCATGTGGTTCTTGGTAATAAATATATTGACGAGACTTCTCCCGATCTTCACTGCATTTGTAATCAGTGTGATTATTATTTTAAACATATGCTGCCAGAAAAATACCTCATCAACAAATGTTTATCCATGGCATTCATGACATCACTTTATGACTTGACCATACGCAGTGCAACTATAGCGCAATCTATTTATCATAAGGCGATGTCCGTTTTCCGTTATATTTTTCTCCTCCGAGTATTCCAATTAAAACACTTTGTTGTTCCCGTACCAACCAAGGAAACGATAGTCACTGTAATTTGAATAATCACATCAATGGCCTATTTGTATGTCATTGAGAGCTTGAATGCTTGTTTAATCAAGTTCCTCTGTTTTAGGCAATAACCTTTAAACTTTTGCTCTAACCTTCCTAAACTGGACTTAATTCATTCCCTTTCAAAGAAGAAGAAAATAAAACGGATGTTGGTACTATTTTTGAAACAAATTACTGTAAATTTACCGATATTTGAAATTAAAATGGCCACCATCCATGTGTTACTTTGTAGAGAATATTAAACTTTCGATTTTAACAGAAATAAAACGGTGCAAAGTGTACTACCCAATGAGCTTCAAAATGTCAAAATGAACACCAATAAGCTTAAGACCAGATAAATATCGTAAAAGTTTCAAAGTCCTAATATTTATCACAAATGCTACCTTCATCATTTTAATCGTCACTTCACAGCCGACTCGCAATAGCGTCTTCTGTTCCCCTGCTCCTGAGATATTAAACATGAACTAGAAAGCATTTGCAAGCAAAGGCGAAGTTCCAGAGACCAGAGCAGCGGAAGGAAAGAGAATGTGTGACGACGATAGGTGCAGAATGAAAGAGTGCTTGGGATTTTAATATGCATGCACGTACCTAGGCTATAGTGTGGGCTTAAGTTCGTAGAGCAGTGGAGTATGTCTGTATGATATGCGCATTGTAGATGGCAGAGTTGGTAGACTTGATATAGATATGGTATAGGAGGCTGCCTTTGAGTGTAGTTGGTTTGGTGATAACTTGAACAAAGTTGAACTTTGACATAACCTCTTTTGTAGGGTGAACTTGTTGTACAAGGAGATTTTCAATTACAGTACAACGTAGCTGCAATGATTGTGTAGGGAGGAACGGAAACCCTACGCTGCTACACGACCCTATGCCATGGGCGATTGGTCAATCAATTTTCCCGAAACAATTTGGTTTCGCCACAAAACCAGGCATCAACAGTGCGATCGCCTACTTTTGAGTAAGGTTCGCGTTCAACGTAAAATTCAGCGAGCTATCGACCTCTCGCTACAATCGAAGTACGCGACGATACATAGCGGTAACAACAGAATACAACTAAAAGCAAGGCAGTCCAGGGAATAACAGTATTCAGATTAAAATGCCTACATGAACGGTAAAAACGCAACAGATACATACAACGCACAGAAAAGTATATCAGACGAGGGAGACATCGGACCCAGGCCGTTGAACTTGAAAACCAAGGCCACATGGCTACCCACTCAGCTCCGGACAATCAACAAAGAAAGCCTCGTATATGTATACAAATATGTTCGGCAAAACCTATAATAAAGTTATAAAGCCCATCTTCAAAATGCGATCGCTCTCCGAAACGTCACAATATAGCTCTTGAACGATCACATGCTTGAATCACCGCAAAGCAAAAATTCAACATGTCCGCCATCGCCAGACCTAGACCAGTCGAGTCTAAACCTGGAAGGCGTATGATGTAACAGTATAGGGCCACGCACGGCGGGTATTTAGAGAAAAATAAAAATCAACAAAATACAAAGGGAAAAAAAGCTAGAATTATTAATAGCTGAACGCAATTTGATATTTGTGTAATGTAAAATAAAAAAAAATAAACAAACAAGAAATGCCCGTGAAACCCGTCCGAGCTGAGCGATGACGTCATCAGCGTGTCGTTATGCATTCTGGGTAATGAAGGTAAAAATTTTATATAGCATGTTCTATGGTAGTAATACGAGAGAAAGAAAGAAAGAAAGAAAGAAAGAAAGAAAGTGAGCAAAAACTAACAGTTCCAGAGCTGGTCTCTGTAACTAATAAGGCAACATCCTTTTTCATTGCAGTAGTTGTAGAAATATGTTTTTATTTGTAAATGTATTATCTTTGCTAAGTCTACCAAAATCAATGTGCACACCATATCATCTATCAAATTTTTGTTGTGGCACCGTACGCCAGTGGTAAGTGTACCGGTCCCTCTCTGAGGATGGTGAATTCGAGACCCGATAAGTTCAGAGTTGCGGACTCTCTGTCAGAGAATTGTGAGTTCGGGACTAAAACAATTGATAGGTAAGGTTAAACGACACTTATATATTTTCTTATCAACCTGCAAAATGATAACAAATATGTGTGCATTGTCAACCTTGTTATCAAAGTTTCGTTGTAATACAAATGTCATGGTCCACAGGATACTGTTCATGTGTCTGTTAGTCAAAGGAAGACAAACAACAACACCAATGACTAATTACCATGTCTCCTCCATCTGTGTGCTTTATTTGAAATAATAGGCGTTAGTAGGCGTTACATGAATACACACCGCCGATGAGCTATTTGTGCCGCTATAAAACTATTATTTGCATATCAGCGAAACCGCTAACGGGATGTCACCTTCATTACCTTAGATGTGGGTGTTAGATGTGGGTGTCAGACTTGAATCGGCGAATCGCGTTTTCATCGGTTTGTGAATAATCCATGGATCTCAGCTCCCTTTTTGGGACAGACATTTGCCATTTTGTCATAATTCCTTGAAGTTGAACTTGTGAAGCAAATTATTACTATGGGAATCGTGTCGGTTTGGATGTTGGTAAGTGACATCGATATCTTTGCTACAAGGGCTTCCTGTATTGTTGCTATGTTGAATGTTCTTCTTAGTTCTGTGAGTCAAGTGGAATAGATCTGTTTAAGACTTTGTAAAGTTGTGAAGGTCCCCCTGATAAGGACATTTACACACGTACCCTTCTATAATGTCTCTATAGCATACGACAGTGGAAATATGACGTTAAGTCATGAAGCTAAGTTCTTACCCTCGGTTGTTCCTTTAATAATTAATGTTTCTCTAATGTCCAACTCATCAGGATAGATATGATGTAAGCAATTTGATATGTCTGGATTGTCTAGACTAATGATCGCCGAAGCTAAAGAGAGACATCTTCGGACTTACATTTACATAGAGAGCTCTGATATACTTCTTTTTTCGATATGAGACATACAGAGGACGGTGGGCAGTATATAAAAATGTATCAATGAACACGTCATCGCCAAGTTCATCCAATTTGATCGTTCACTCAAAGGACAGGATGTCTTTTGGAATTGAAATGCAGCTTTATGCGAAGTGTACGTTATCACGATTTCCAAGATAGAAATAGCTGCAAGATTTCGACAGCATCTGACGGTCTGGAACTAAATTAGTCTGTGACATTTTGAAACTCTCGGAGAAAAAGAGCTTTTTTGCTCCTTGCGCACCTTTTTTCCATGGCACACTATCACGTCATTAGATTAAAAATATTTTTATAAGACAGTTTTTTGCCTACATGGTCGTAGCATTTCAATCGAACACTGCATGAAAACGCAATAATACAGATAAATTCACATTAATGAGTTGCCTGTATTATAGAATAATACACGTGAATTCACATGAATCCACGTGAATACAGGCTTGCTGAATACAAGCAATGGATTCTTGACTGTATTTATCTGTATTTGCACTCTTCAGCTAAAATACAGACAATAATCCACGCTAATACAGTAAGTATTATCGCGTGTTTTTGTGCAGTGGAAATATTGGATTTCTTTCTTTTCGTAGACTAACAAGAAATCTTTTTTTTAATATTAAGTGCGGTCCTTGATATAGATCGAAACTGCCCATCCTTTATTATGAGTTCACTGGTCGTGAACAGTGAACAGTGGTCAACATGGATGCAAGCGCTTGTATAAATATGGACTCAGACTGTCAGCCATACGATGTAGTGCTGGTCTTTAGCGCCTACCATGCACGTGGTGGTGAATGAGTTGAACTCCCCATAGAAATTTCAATGATTAAAATAAAATCTGTAAATACCGTTTTGTACATGCTTATTTACCAGAACCAATCTACAGCAAAGTTAGATATAATTAGTCCCCTCCTGTCCAAGTCCGGTATTGAGACTGATGCATTGGGTTCCCTCTGTGTGTGCGTGCATCCATGAGTCAGTTCGGAGTTACAGCTCAAAGATTATTTGACCGATTTGTCTCAAGTTTTATACAATTGCCACACACTATGACATACTTAATATTATTCAAGTTCATTTATTTCATCAGACGATCCAATATAGCCGCCAGGCGGCAATTTTTATTGGAAGAGCTTAAATTTACACACGTCATCAATAACTTGAAAACTGTCGGTCAGAATGTTATGTTCTAGATTTGATAAGATTTTATTTAATTGATTTGCCTAAAATTAGATGTAAATACTCATACTCATTTTTGCTCATAGGTATATTAACTGACTTTCTTTTATTAAGTAAGGCCATAAATGAAAGTGAAAGTACTGAATTTGATCAAAATTCTGACATAAAGTAGTTATATCTGGATTAGGTCACGCTCAAAGTTTCATGAGTGTAACATATCACAATTTGCCAATTGGTATATTAAATGCAGTTATATAGGCCATGTAGCAGTTAGTGTCCCGACACTCCGTAACAGAGTATAGGTTTATGGTAAACTTTTGCATAGGGAATAAATGCTTTCAAAAACTAAAATTGACTCACAGGTCGTCTGTTGTAAGTACTTCTTTAGATCCATATTACAAAATGGCTATGTTGTGATGTTCTAGGTCCTGATTCTCTTTCTACCCTATATTGAATATATATGTAGGAATAAAATGAAAAACGCACTAAATAAGCCAAAAAATAGGCGGGGACTGTGTCATTTACAAAATGTTTTTATTGCAAATTTCTTTGTAGTTTACGCTAACTAATAGCGTAATAGAAGAACTTTGGAAACTTCAAACCAATCTAAAATTCTTATTGGCCAAAGGATTTTCAAAGGATGTCGAAGGCGTCTCATGGCAACCACTTTGTGAGTTCATATGTGATATGATATATCAATTGTACTTTAAAGCACTGCTTGTGGCCTGTGAGATCAGCGTAGGCATACAGTGATTATGTGTTCGGGTGCTATTAATTGAAAAATAAAGACAAGAGTTGTGCTATACTTTCATGTCACTAGTAATCGTAATTTATTTTTAAGAGTAAGATTTTTCCGTCCATAGTGAGGGGTACTTGCGTGGCTTGCTATGCTGACAATAATGAGCATTTTAATTATTTGATCATACGGTAAATATTGAGCGTAAACATAAAAAGTGGAATAATTGATGAAATATAATGTCATATTGTAGTCTCTTGGGCCTGTTGCTACCATGCCAACCCACCACAGAGTAATATAGCTCCCTGCAACTATAAATATTGAAATAGGAAATTATGAGTAGTTGAGCAACGTCATAAAATGTTAATCATACGTAAGTGAAACTCTTTTTTGTTCAAACGTGGCGTTTTTGGTTTCAGTCGAAATTAACGGCATTCAATATTTTGCCGTAGGCATTTAATATGTTGTCGTAGGCATTCAATATGTTGTGGTTGGCATTCAATATGTTTTAGTGGGCATTTTATATGTTGTGGGTAGGCATTCAATATGTTGTCATGGGCATTTAATTTGTTTTGCTAGGCATTCACTATGGCTTCCTGGCCATTTGATATGTTGCCGTAGGTATTTAATATGTTGTGGCGTGCATTCAATATGTTGTGATGGGCATTCAATATTGTCGTAGGCATTTCACCTCAGTATTCTGTTATTTACGAAGGCCTTTCTTCATGAAATGGACTCGAGTCGTTTGAAAATGAGTTGATAGAAATTCTGGCACACCTGCCAGATGTATATGTAATTATCAGTGGTGATCTGAATGCGCGTACAGGTGAGGAATGTGATTGCATGATTGACGATAGCACAAATGCGTTATACATTCTTCTTATATGTACGACAAAGATCATTTTTTATCACCAAAAGACAAATATGTGAATCAACATGAGCGATCTCTTCTTTCTTTGTGTCAGTCGTTTGATTTACATATTCCTAATGCAAGGGTGGGCGTTGATGAATACGAGGGTGGATTCAGGTGTAAAGCCAATGCTGGTACCAGCGTAATTGACTACGTAATAATGCCATCGTGCGTGTTTATTTCCCCGAATTACTTTATTTGCTGTGGAGTTACGTACTGAGTATGACCATTTCCAAATTACATTTACACTTAATGTTACTAACAATCATGATGTTTGTGGAAATATTGATGATTCTGAGTGTGATGTTGTGAAAACGTGTGTCTGGTACTCAGAAAGGGCGATTTTATTCTCTAATATTTCACAATCAAGTGAACTTAACGAGAGCCTAGATGATATAATTGAAGACCCACATTCAAGAATCCGCAATTTTATTGATAAATTGGGAAATGTGTTTATGTATGTATAGCTGAAAAATGTAATATGGTCCAGAAAGTTTCTCCAAACATGGCAAACCATTGTAAATAGCCTCCTTGGTTCGATAAAGAATGCTGTAAGTTAAAGGATAAGAAGTGTCATCTATTGAGACAGAATGATGGAAGTATTTTGAATCTGTATCAAGATGCAAGAAAGATTTTTAAAAATATGTTTGCCGCAACAAGAAGCGTATGTTATATGCTAATAAACAGGCCAAAATGGCAAAACTTGCCTTCTCAGATACAAAGCAGTTCTTGGGCACGTTAAGGCGTCTTTTGTCTGTCGGTAAAAATAGAAACACTATTTAACTTGAAGTGTTATTTATTAATTTTAAAAATTTGTTTACAATGATATATCAGATGATGATGATTTTTCCTTAATGACGACTTGCACGATTTATTAGACTCCGTTGATATTATTTCCGGTAATTCCGAGGTAGATTCGAATATCTTTGAACGCGCTATCTCCAATGACGAGATTTTCAAGGCAATTGGAAAACTAAAACATGGCAAATCAGCCGGACCAGATGGTATCATTATCCCTCTCCATAAAGGTGGAGTTAAAGGGAAAATGTTTAGAATATTACATGCAATTTATTCAGACGTCAAGTCCTGTGTACGAGCTAAAAATTGTTCAACATATTTCTAATGCCCTATAGGGGTTCGTCAAGGGTGTAAGCTTAGCCCACTTCTGTTATCATTTTTTATGAACGAATTGTCTCGTGAATTAAATAGCATCCAATACCATGGTATACAATTATTTCCAGATTTGATTGAATTGTTTTGTTTCTTATTTGCTGACGATGTCGTACTTATTTCTTATACTGTTATCAGTTTACAACGTCTTTTGAATTCTTTAAGTAGCTATTGCAAAGTTTGGAAACTGTCGGTAAATTTAACGAAGACAAAAATGTTGTATTTAAAGCAGGTGGATATCTTGAAAAGAGCTGAATAAATGTTGTTTTTTTTTTATGGACTAAGACCTGAAGTTTCGTCCTACTAAAAATACTTATAGGGGTTATTTCTCCTGTAGACTACAATGGTCAGTGGCAACCAAAACTCTCGCCCGACAAGCCAGAAAAGCTCTTGCAGGTATACAAAGGGCAACTAAAAAGACAGGAATATTTCACATGATGTTTTTTAAGATTTTTGATACCATGATTTTGCCCATTTTGACATATTGTTCCGAATTATGGAGTTTTGCCAAACATAATAAACAAGAAGGATTCAGCATCCCGCCTGTCGCAATTTTTTGGTGTTACAAGCAATGCTCCAAATGTTATAGTTTTCGGCGAGTACGTAAGGTATCCAGTCTATCTTTACATTGCAAAGGAATGTGTTAAATATTTGGTGACGCTGCTTAATATGCCTCGAAAAAGATATCCAAAGAAATGTTATGAGATGTTGTATTTAATTGAAAATTCAGGTGGACTGTCAAGACAAACTTGGGTGAGAGATTTTAAAAATCTTTTATATTTAAGTAATTTGCAAGATGTCTGGGAAAGGCGAGAAGTTAAAGATATAATCAGCTTCATAAAAGAACATTTGTAAATAATTTTAAACAATATTTGTACATAAATTGGCGCATCAAAGTCTGTTCACTTGACAAATTGTCCTGCTACAGAGAGTATAAATCTTCTCTTGAAGCAGAAAATATCCATTCTCTGTAAAAATTGTTGCACATACCTATATGTTAGCTCTTCTGCGTTGTTCCTCACATCATTTGAAAATATAAACCGATAGAAAACATAAAATAGATAGAAATGAACGAATTTGTCTGTTATGTGAAAGAAACAAGATTGAAAACGAATGCCTTTTTTCTTATGGTTTGTCATTTTTATTGTTCTATTAAGATATATATCCCTGCTCTCTATCTTAATCCACCCATTCAAAAGGAATTTTCAGCAATTAATGACGTCAAACGATATCAGCACACAGCAATACCTAACGGCTTTTACTTATCATCCAATAAAATTAAGAAAAGAAGTTAACGCTGTCAGTTTTTGTATTCTTTACATAATATTGTCAAATATCATGGGCGGATGGCCTAAGAGTACTGAATAAAGACCATTGACACCTGCCACAACATATTAATTGTCTACGACAACATATTAGATGTCTAGCACAACATATTAAATGCCTACGAAAATATGTTGAATGCCTACGACAACATATTAAACGCCTACGAAAATATGTTGAATGCCTACAACAGCATATTAAACGCCTACGACAATATGTTGAATGCCAAGGACAACTTAGTAAATGCCTACGACAACATATTAAATGCCTAGAACAACACCGGAAATGCCTTAAACAATATGTTAATTGCACATTACAACTTGTTAATACTCTTAACAACATGATGTTAGACAAGTTAAATCAGTCATGGCTTTCCATATTATGCCCTGGTTTAATATGTAGGCTCCTTTTAAATATACTTGTTGATGAGCATACATATCTCTACAACAAAATGCACGTGTAGGACAGATTCGGACTAGTTAACATGACAGTAAATCTTCAATTTCAATGGTCTGTTTGTATGGAATATTTTTCAACTCGGAAAACAGAAATGAAATGAAAATCTACAAAATCATGCTTAATCATGACTACACACCAAACATTGAAGGTGGAATGTTTATTCATCGAAGTAATAGCAATGGTTTCTTGAAATGCTTATTTTTGATTTCTTATCTATTGTCACTCCTGTTCGATGATTTGATCGACGAGAAAATGCATATTGGAACTGATATTTTGCAAATAACACAACATTTTGTTCCTATACATTTTCAAAATTATCGGATAATTTTATCCAAAAAGTCCATCGATGTGTCTGAGTTAATAAGCCAACATTCACGAATTGACAGTTCGTAAAAAGTTGAAGATCAGAACAAACACGATCTCAGTTTTAAGAGGTCAAGATGCCCTTAGTCCCGTGCGTGGTAGACTAAGACAGATCTTTGAAGTTTGATTTTTACCTGTGTATATGTGTACTGAATATTTCTATGTTGTCAGGTACAGTAGGGAAGAAAAATAGTGCTTTCATTTGTATTCGTCTCAGCATGCGTAGCAATGCGAAGTAGCACTGTGGCACTGCAAAAATGATAAAGTTCGTCAGAAGCACTTGAATAAAGGAAAAGTAAAATGGCCTGTCCTTGGAAAGAAAAATATATGTTTGACCACCGTGACAGTAGAATATGTTAAAACAACAGCAACGTAACATGACGATGTTTCTATTTGTGTGAATTATACGGCGCGAAGAACACCGAGAAAGTGAAAATATACAGACATATGACCGTCGCTTGCAGGCTATAAACATTTTATATAATTATCTTTCACAGTGACTAACACTGTGCACTCAAAGGATCATGGACACAGGCTTACTAAATGTATTAACTTACATATTAGCGTATTTCTCAAGACATTTTCTTACATAAATGTGGAAGTTAAAGTATTAGACCATTCATCTGTAACCAGGTATTTTCGACAGACTTGCTAAATGAGACAACGGTAATACCTTTTCAGCCGTATACTATTTCACAATAGCTTAACAATTATACTTATGAAATAACTTTTCACGTCGACGAAAATGTGAACGAATTCAAAATAACCTACAGCGAATGAACAATATCGCAATCATGATATACACAATGAAAGTTGTTGCGTCGAAGCTTGCGATGTGTTTGCTTATTATATAATAATTATTTTATCGCTTGGAAAGTCATATCGCTAGAATATACAATTTAGTATCTAATTATTTGGGGACATGAAATTTTAATTGAACGATCAATTCATTATCAATAATTGCATTTAAAGTGCATCTGACATCGTATGGCTAGCTTACAAATGGCCAATTATCAATTAGTCATCACGATCGCAATAGATTTTGATTTTAATTCTCTCTGATAGTTTTGGGAATATTTTCATTAATGGAAACATTGGGGTGATGTCGGACTGAGTTACGACTCTGTTGTGTAAAATTATTATTGCCATCCTTAACTTACTGTTCCGACATAAATCCACTGTTCTCGAAATGACCCGTTGATTGCAAACCGCTAATATAACTGTCGTGTTTCATTTCATAAATTTCTTTCATTTTTAAGGAGTGATCCCTCTGAAATGTATAAATATACTCTCATTTAAATAATTTGGTTTGTACGACCGGGAAAAAAGTAATATTCGGAACGCTTACATGAATTAATGACGTAGAAAAATATTAGCTACCATGGTTACCAACCAGCAACTGTTTGATGCTGTGTTGACGTCAATGTTTTCATTGTACTTGAGCAGTGACACATAGTTACCCTTTTAGTTAATCGGACAGTAATCCTCCCTGAAGAAACAAAAATCCCGATTGTGCTCGTTAAAAAATGTAATATCCTGTTGTTTTCCCTATGAGAGTGTTACTTCTCTTTAAAGTCTCACGTGATGCATGTGCACATTATTATGACGAAGTAGTAGACACCCATTTTTGCAGCTCCGTAGATTGTAATCAAAACGGAAATATCCGGATGACAAGTGGCTAGAAAATGAAACAAATGCTCTTGCTAGTTCCTATGAACTTGATTGTGAAAATGCCCCAAGCAAAATAGTTACTTAACCCCGGTACATTTTACTTATTGCGATGCATCGGGATAATTCGTCGAAATACTTGTGCCCTAAAGGGACACTGAAAACTTGCATGAAATATGTAATACTGGAATGGAAGAAGAAGCTTTCCTTCAGTCGGTGCAAACAAATGTTATGGAGTTCTCGTCATTAGTCCGGAGACCCGTCGTTTAAATCAGTGGTTTTGTGGTTCACTGGTTGTCGATCGACACTAGGTTGTAAGATCGGCATTGTGAAAGGTATTAGAAAATTGATGCGACGTTAAACAGTACAATTTTTTTATCAGAGCTGATCAACCTTAAACGTATACTGCGCATATTCAAACGAAAGGACTGGGAAAACTTTTATGAACAATAAAAGTGCCTACTAGTAAAACAATTTTGATTATCGACAATGCGTGTGTAAAAGAGAAATGATAAATTCTGAGAGTTCAGAAAGGACAGTATTAAAGACCTGTTTTTGCATCATTGTAGTATACAAGATGAGGGTTCTGTATACTACTAAGCATGTATTTAAAATCACTGATATTATCTCACTAACGTATGTCAAGAGGTAGAATTTCCATAAAATTTAGGAAGTAACAGTGAAAGCCTTATCCATGTAGTTAACTTTGCCCTAGCTGACTGTTATGACAGTAGCGTTGAACATAATCGGTGGATTCTAGACTACTCCTCGGAACATAGTCTTGTCCTCTCAGTGAGCTGAAGGAGAGCCAGAATTTTCAGAGTGATGTATAAAATACCGTGTAAATACACATTACGCATACCGTGTAAATACACATAGAGCATAACGCCTTTGACGCGTAGAAATTCTGGCACCGATAGGAACAAGTCGTACAGTGATACTTTATGCACGCACGATACCAATGCGGCGAAGAATGACAAATCTGACTAGTGTGTGACTTCAGAGTGAGGCAAGAATAAAGGATTGCCCAAAAGGCTCTTCACCCTGGACAGCAATCAACACATTACCGATATGAATTTTCACGAGCCTTTGCAAGCAGGGTCATAACTCATTGAACAAAATTGTTTTACAATCTTCCAGAAACAGAGAAACAGGAATTATGGCCAAATAATTAGAGTACCGTTACATCATTCTGAACATTTGATGGGCGCAAATAAAAAAAAACACCCAAAAAACAAGCAAACAAACAAACAAACAAAAATCAACAACAAAGCAATGAAAGACGAGTTGTAATTCTTCAAAGCTCTGGTCGAATCTCTATGTCATGACAAGAATTTGGTCAAGTGAAAGGCATGAAACAATTAAGTAATTGGCGTAGCAATGGCTATAATTATCTTGACTAGCAAGCATATCTCTATAAAGCGATTTGTAAATACTTATCAATATCGGACCGAGGACCGGACTTTCAAGTTCAACTGTACCAAACAGATATTAGGGTGATTATACAGACTCTATGATATATATTGTCTACAATAAGAAGTATAACATTTGAACTACCTCAATGAATCATCAGAGAGGCAATCATGCGATACGAATTAACGAAAGCGTGAGTTAACAATATCAAAAGCTAGAAAAAAATCTACAACGCTAAGGGACGGACCATTAGATCTTGGGAGGGGTGGTCAAAAACAGGAAAAAAAGCAGAAAGTTAGAGAAAAAAATCTTCAAACTAGTTTGCAAAATTAAAAAAAATGAATAAGAAGACAAATGCGTAAAAAGAAATCTGCAAAAGTCTTTAAAATCTTGAATTTTTTTTAAATTTTTACTGACAAGAAGCAACTTTCTGTATTTTAGTACATCCTACAGGCATATTTTTAATTTTAATTTATACATTTAGAGTGACTGTATCCCTTATACTGGAAGTTGTGATTATCTTATCTTTTCAGGACTTTTGTATTTTGATAACTTGAAAATAATAATATTATAGAGTCTGTTTTCTACTTGTTTCCTGCGTACAAACCAAGCAGGTACACTAAATAAAACATTAAGACTATGGTATGGTTGTCAAGACAGAAAGTTATATTTGCCTTTTAAGATCAAGGTAAACAGATGCAGGCCACACAAGGTTCATTTTTTTTCACAGCATTTTATTGCAATGA
>LD349452.1:25595-41103 GCA_001465055.1 Ptychodera flava | reverse complement strand
TGGCGTATAGACTTGCTCACTTTCAGATAGTGCGTTATACGCCTAGAATAACAAAATCCTTGTGTCTTTACAGGTTACCGCGATCACGTTGATATTTGGAGGGGAGACAGGTTAGAATTGGACACACTTCATTTAAATGCACAGAACTCTTGTCATGTGTGCTGTTTTTGTTGACATTAATGCATTATATGTATGTATGTATGTATGTATGTATGTATGTATGTATGTATGTATGTATGTATGTATGTCGGTACGTATTTATGTAGTTTGTATGTGTGTGTGTGTTTGTGTGTGCTTGTGTGTGTGCGTGTGCGTGAGTGCGTGCGTCGATTGATGAATGGATTTACGGATGGGTGAATAATTAAATGAATTGATGGATGGATTGGGAGGCAGAGGCACGCTGGTATGAATGATAAATATGGCTTACTTAAATTGTCGATATTTGTGATAGTCCGGTAGGTAATGTGATAATGTCTTCTATCCGTAGTAAGTGGCCAAGACTCATATACCATCGTATCGACGTCTGGAAAAACTATCGAGTACAAATTGTGGTCAAATCAAACAAACTTTGTCTCAGCCAAGAGGAAATGTAAAAAGAGTGGTTGGTATCTGGCCATGTTTTACTCAAAGGCAGACATGGATGACGTCTATGGTAAAATCTGTGCAGCTGTGGAAGATGAAGTGTGGATTGGCGCTGAGCGCGGGAACAATAATTGGCTCTGGGTGAAGGATGATTCTGTTATCAAATCGCAAAATTTTCCAGGGATTGTCCTTCCGAAGCAAGGCAATAAGCTTTGGATCAGGAAAGACAATTGTACAGCATCTAAATTCGAAGGAAAGGATGGAATCGAAGAGAGGAGCTTCATTTGCATGCGAGGTACAGTCAAAGACCCATTGCTTTTATCTTTCCGGGATCTCCAAGTCACAGTTCAATAAATCGGAAAAAATATATTTTGATTACTTAAATTGCTTCACAAATTATTTCAACTTTATTTTAATTTTGGAAAAATACCTAGTATGTGGAGAAAAGCAATAATCAAACCAATACCAAAAATGCATTGAATGATCCCCGAGTTGCTTTAAATTATAGAGGAGTAAGCCTTCTGTCAACTGTGAGTAAATTGTATTCAGGGATTATAAATAATAGACTTGCTCAATGTTTTGACGCAGAAAATATTTTAGTCGATGAGCAAAATGGTCTTAGTAAAGGTATGGCCTGTATCGATCACATTTATGTTATGACAAGTATTATCAGAAATAGAAAAGCGTCACATTTGCAGCTTTTATAGATATGAAAAAAGCATTTGATTGGGTAAACAGAGATATGTTGTTCTTTAAGTTACTTGAAAATGGTGTTTCAGGCAAATTTTACAAGGCAATTAAAAGTTTCTATGAGAACCCACTTTCTTGTGTTAATGTAAATGGTTTGCCTTCCCCTTGGATTTCAACATATTCTGCTGTTTGGTTTTCAACAGATTCTGCTGTTAGACAGGGAGATGTACTATCTCCTACATTCTTTTCTATTTAGTTGAATGATTTTGCGAAAGAGGTAAACAATCTCCACATTGGAGTTCCAGTTGGTGACCGAGAGGTTGCAATTCTGCTGTAAGCAGATGATACAGTCATTCTTGCTGAAAATGAAGAAAATCTCCAAAAGGCTGTTGATTGTCTAGAAAATTGGTGTAAACGAAAACAAAACACAAGTTGTTCATTTTAGAAATAAAAATGTCAGGCTGTCAAAATTTGTTTTTAAATATAAAGGACGGAATGTAGAAACACTGTCTCAGTATAAATATGTAGGTGTGGTTTTCAATGAGTTTTTAGATTACAAAGTAACGGCAAAAAACTTATGCAATACAGCAGGAAGGGCTTTGGTAGGTATTATTTCTAAAATCCATAGATTTAAGGATTTCCATTACAATACTTTTTCTACTTTGTACAATTTCTGTGTTATACCAATTTTCGACTTCTGTGCGGGGATATGGGGATTTGGTCAGTATAAAAACTGTGACACAATACAAGATCGAGCATTGAGATATTTCATGGGTGTACATAAATATGCACCAAAGTTGCCTTTAAATGGAGACATGGGGTGGGATAACCCAAGTTTTCGTCGAAAGCTTGATATGTTACGTTTCTAGAATAGACTGTCGAAAACACCAGACAACAGAATGACGAAGTCAGTTTTTCTGTGGGGTTATGCTTTGCAAACAAAAAATTGGTCTAACGATATAAAAAGTGTTCTTTCAGAAATTGGCTTTCAAAATAAATTTATGAACCGAGAAACAATAAAATTAGAAGAAGCTCGTGAATTGCAAAGAATTTTTCATGCTAAAAAATGGGAACTAGATGTGCAATAAAAGTCAAAATTAAGAACGTATTGTATTTTTAAAAAGGAATACGGAAAAGAAATGTATTTGACAGGTTGTATGTCTCACGCGAAGCGGTCTCTCATGGCCCAGTTTAGGACAGGCATACTCCCACTTAAAATAGAAACTGGGAGATTCAGTAATCTTGCAGTGGAACAAAGGCTATGCGAATTCTGTCCTCTTCATGTTGAAGATGAATTTCATTTTTTTTTCAATGTACTCTGTATGAAGATTACCGTAAGTCACTTTTAGACAAGATATTGACTGTTATGCCAGATTTTAGTGACTTAAGCAAGAATAACAAATTATGTATACTTATGACATAATTCTGTAATGATGTAGCAGACTACATTTACAGGGCATTTTCGAGAAGGAAAAGCTAACTTTGCAAATAATGTATCCTTTTTGTCTTCAATGTGGTATTCATTATTATTAACGTGTCTTATAAGCCCAGCGGGCTGGATGTGGCAATAGAAAACACTTCATTTTATTTAAGTGGTGAATAAGTCCAACAGGGCACTTAAATAAATAAAATACAACAACAACAACTAGGTTTCAAACATTGGGCTCTCTTATAACTAATATTCCATGGCGTTTTATAGGAGTTACTCATTCACTTCTCAATTTCAAGCTGTAATAAACTCCTATTGCCTGGTCATGAGGGCTATAGCGCCCGTCTTTTACCTCGAGGGGCCGTGTGTTTCTAGAAACACATCACTATTTCCCGAGGCTGTAGGCCGAGGGGTATAGTGATATGTTTCTGGTAACACACGGCCACGAGGGGTAATAGACGGGCGCTATAGTCCGAATAAAGACCAGGCTATAGGTGTTTTATAACACACCACATGGTCATGTTGTATTGTTATATAGTTTTTAATGTGTTTGATATTTTGCACCGCAACAATCCATTGTGACAAGTTTAATTGGCGATGATTCCACAGCGCTTTCAGTTATACGTGGTACCACCTTCTTTCAAAAAATATTCTAAGCATACCTAACGACATCCTCAGTTTCTCTTTATTATAATATTTTCCGTCGATGAGCTGTTCAACTTCCTACCCTGTTCCTACCCTGAAAGAGTGTGGAAAAATTGTGGGAAAATTTGTTTTAGAGAATGTATCGTCACCTATCCCGAACGCACATCACGATCTAGTCACCCGCCATTGTTGCAAAGCTGCAGACGACACTACGGTCACGTGACTGGGCACTTTTCCAAATTTGGTTAGAACCATTTCCCTAGCGAAATAGCTTTTTAAAAATACTCTCTGACGTTACATTTTGCGATTCGGTGGGGACTAGACGTATCTATTTTCTTCACGTAACATATTCTGGCGAATTGAGACACGGAATGAGCATGTTTCGTGTTATAATAGTCTTTATTCGTATGACAAGTTTAAAAATGTCCCTATTGCATTTTAGAAACAGGCTTTATTCTGTCATGAACGTTATGCCCGTATCACCGTAATCGTGTTGTTTAGAGAGTACTGACATGAAGCCGTATTTTAACACGTTAAAATATGAATCATATTTTCACTGCAACCGAAATTTCTTAGGTGCCGTGGATAATTAAAACACACGCACGGTAAGTTTAAAAACGCAATTTCAGTGTTTAGGGGAGGGCCTTTAATGTGCTCATGTTTTAACCTCCGTTGGTATGTTAACATAGTTACATAAAACAGCTGCGCGAATAGCACTTACGACACTCCGAGACGTCATTTATTATATATAATCCAATGGTATTTTTCTCTGTTTGACGTCATCGTATACGAGTGTTTTTCGCGGAGCCGCACAACTTCTCGCCGAATACCATGGGATTATATATATATATATATATATATATATATATATATATATATATATATATATATATATCACATGAACAGTCCTCTTATCTTTCTTTTGACGTAGATGGATCAAAACTATTGTATCAAATTGCATTGATTTGGTCGCGATTTGTGTTTCACTTACGCGGGATACTTTCATTTAATGAGTATAGCGGCCCGTTACCCAGGAGATACTTTCATTCATAAATCCCATCAAGCTGACACTGTGATACATCGAATGGTATCTCTACCAACCAGACGTACGGATTAGGTCACGCGAACGTGTCAATCATTGTCTCCCGCTGTACCGATGTCAAGGCAAGTCAGCCATCGGTGGACATGGCTTTCATCGTGCTAGCGACGGATAGCCATAGTATTCAGAGTTATTCAGAATATTTACAAATAGATTTATGAAGTAAATGCAACGACACGATTGAAACAGCAATTCTCATTCTCAGAGATGCCGTGGCTTTTGAAAATATCACACAGGTTTACGACCGTGGCGAGCGCGAAACATTCCATTCGATGACACACAGAGTGTACCTCATTGCATGTTTGTGGCCACAACGTTGCCGTCACCAGTCTCCGCCGGTGTCATCTTGCCAATCCCAATCTCTGTCGTCAATGTTTTCGTCTTACGGACTTTAATGGTTGCAGTGGCACATATCTCGCCCCTGGATACATCCTAATTTTGTTACTTGACGGAAACTCTGTTTTGAGTGCTGTCTGCGTCAACTTTCGAAATACATCGGATTCCAAAACGTTGCACTGTAGAGTTCGGGCTACAGCTCGACAGCTTATGTCTTCGCGACAGCTTTACGCCGCGCTGCAGGTTTGATTCCGAGCGATACTTTACGGAATTTGATGATAGAAAATTATCGTTTTTCGTCGAATGACTTTATGCTTCTGTCTCCTATGTCGCTTTCCCAAAGATTATGCGGTACTAATTTATTCAGTTGAATTTGCGTTGAGGTGTAGGTTTCGGGTTTATCGCCAACCGGGATCGCCAGGTACGACGTCCACATTGAGCCTTATGACTCGACTGGATCCGGGACGTTACTGAGCCATTTAACGATCCGACGGTATCCCCAGTCGATTCTCGGGAAAAGCTGTAGTTTTAGCGATTCTAAATTTCGTTGGACAAATATGCCTTCTTTGCTTCCATGTCTGGATTTATCGGGTCACCTTTTGGTAAAAATGTCATAGCATCGATCACGACAAGTCGGTCTGTGTCGCGACGCGCATGTATGTACAAACGGTACCATCCTTGCAGGAAAACAGTTTCGGTTCATGACGTAGAACAGGAGTAGTTCGGATTTCTTATCTGTCCTTTTTCTACGTAACATAGCTGGCGATTCGGGCCAGTTCATGTGATAATAGTTACAATCAAAATATGCTCACTGTTTGCATTCAGTTCTTTGGCATTGCATATACGTACAAGAACAGTTTTACAAAAAAACATACAAACAAACAAACTTATCGAAAATTTGTATATTATTGCCACCAGCACCTTTCATCGTCCATGTACGGAGTTTTCATGTCGTCTTGCTGCTGAAGTGTACTGTGCTGGTCGACAGTGTATCATGACAGAACCGTGGTATACGACAAGTTTCCTGTTGATGAGTGTAAACATCTAGGTAGTGAATTATATCAAGCATAGCTATAAATTCGCCACAAAAATCGGACAACACCATTGAAAAGACGCGACAGAGAGGTGCTCATATTATTACCGATTTGTATGTACAGTAAGACTCAGACAGATCGTGATCGTGTTCCGCGTCAGCTTCACATACAAAAATAAACATTACGCGAATTCCATTGTTTCAATCACCATAAACCTGACTGACACCGCCAACCATTTGTCACTTTAACTAATTTTGCATAACCATTTAAATTGTTCAAAAAGATATGTCAACACACCAGTTCCTTTTCCAGAAGTAGGTGATGGCTATATTAGCATTTGTTGAGTATATTTTGTGCATAACATTTCGTTCCAAGGGTAAGAAACTGACACTAATATTGCGGATGTTTCCTTAAATTTGTGCGTCTCTTGCTATTATTAAGAATGAGGGAAATATGATGTTATCATATGCCTAGGTCCCCATCCATTAGAAAAATCAGAAGACTGAATAGGTTTTCTGTTTATGAATACTGGACACAGACTTCAAGCGCATATGGATATTACATTTTGTTCAAAACGTGGCTTTTATTACTTGCTCTCTTGGTGCACGTTGATCTTCTTTAGTCCATACAAATAGTCTTCTCACAGTATGACTCCTTTTAACCCCTTCCTTGCACGCAAATTTTTACTGCACAGTCAATCATTGAAGAAACCTCGCTTCCTACTATAGTGAAAGAGTGGTGTTTACTCCTCAAGTAATGGATCTCTCTTTGGTATTATTGATTTAAAGTGTAATTATGCAGTCGGGTGAGTCACAATCAGGGTGCTCTAGACAGATTTCGACATGTGATGCTCTAATATAAAAAAATGTTGAGCAAAATTTAATGAAACATTGTTCTTAATATGAAACAACCAGTAGAACCAAACAGGCCCAATCGAAAAAATGGAGTTTTTGTGATGATTTTGAGCTGAGCAGTGAAAAAAGTACCCTAAAAATGGGTCAAAATGGGCGTTACGCTGTTTCATCTGAAAAAGCACATTTTGTAAACTCACTTTTTGAAACTGTAAGATTATTTTTTTCGATTATTCAGAATATTTAAAGTATCATATATCATTCCTTCTTTCTTTTGCAAGTTATTTCATCTGAAGACATGGATTTGAATGGAAATGGCGTGATAACAAGTGAAATTTTTTTGTCGTTACGCTTTTTATATTTTACAACAGCATTGATTTATCTCTCTATTATCACTTGGAAAACATTACCTTAGAATGTTTCCTAAAACATCTATTTGATTGGAAGACCAACTGTGATTAGTTGGTTTTAAATGTTTATAGGGTCAACGTATTGATTATGATTGACAAATCATGATAGTTGCCCACATTTTTTGTCCCAAAATTTTGTAGTGTCCGTGACACCCTCATAACTTTCAGCCATATTCAGATAGTAGAGATCTGATGTCATTAGCCAAAGTGGCCCTGTTTGCCTTCCTTATGTGTTATAAAAATATAATCCATTTACCACTTGTATTGTTTCAGTATATCAAAAAGGGGCCAAATGTAGTGTCCGTGACAGCCGTAGTGTCCATGACACCAAATCCATACATTACTTGTTACAGTGATTTAAGCTGGTAATTCTATTGTTTACCAGCTGAAGTTACATTTTTATAAGAGAGTAACTTAGTTTTTGAGTAAGACATCAAATGAAATATATTAAACCAGTGAAAGATGTTTTTTCTACCTTTTAAGATTGTATTGTTAAAAAACTGTCCTGTGAAATAACGGTATAGGGGTTTATAAAAGGAACAGAAATAGTCTTATCAGTTATTTCCCGATATAACTTTAAGATAGAAATGTTATTTATAGTGAAATTAAGGCATAACACTGAACAAACTAATTTACTTTCACACTAAACCACTTTCCATTTGCGACTGGCTTCATGTCACGGACACTACACCTAACAAGTGGTTAACCAGTTTTTACTGAATTTACATTTAAATTCACCTGACATCTGAAGTAAACTTCATAGACCATAATAAATCCTTAATGTGTTTTTGAAATATATAAGGGGGGAAAGTGGTTGCAAATCTGACTATTTATGATGATGCTGCAGTAGTGTTGGCTCCAGTACAGATCTCTGTCAACAGTGATGCATATAAGGGGAAGGTTTATGTCCCTTCAAATTACTTTTCTGTTTTAACCCTTTGTTTGCATTATAAGGCTGTATTATTAGTGTTTGATGAAATTTCAGTCGTGTGTTGGTTGTTAAGGGAAAGCTATGGTGAGACATAGTCGGATCTATCATGTGATGTCTATTGAATGCTGTGATCCTGAAATCTGTTTGGAAACCCAAGTGTGTGGTTTCTCCTCTGTCGCAAAGTTCTGTCTTTCCTAAGTTGTTGGGTCAGATATTTTGTTGTTTTTGTTATACTTGTTGATGTTTCCACGTGTTATTGGCTTCAAATAACATCAATATTTCTATATTTTTATCTTGTGTTGAGATTATTGTTACCGTTTTGTCTTTTTTTGTGGACTTTGTTTTGACAAGTGTGTCTTTTATGTTCTTGTTTCTTTTTATGGGTTATTATTGGGTGGTTTGGGAAAAGGATTTTTAATGTTTCGTCCTTTTCAAGTTCCTGCCACTATTTTGCAAGACTTTCTTTCAAGTCTTTGGGCTATTCAACAATGAACTCTACCGCCAAATATGTGGCTGTTTAATGAGCTGAAATGCATTGCTGGGAATGCCATGATTGCATTTCATAAACTGGAAATGGAAATCATCTCTGAATACCAAAATGTGATTCACTTTTGGAAAAGATTAAGAAATGATATTTTCATAATTTTTACTGGAACACTAAACCAACTGGCAGAGTTTAGCTATAGAATAAACAAAATGCACCCACATTTTACATTTACAGTTAAGAAATCACTAAAAAAAAATAACATTTCTCGACGTCAAAATTTTGAAGGGCCCAAGGCACAACCAAGAAAATATTTTGGATATTAAAACCCACACAAAACTAATTGGAACATTCCAATACCTGGACAGAGAATCATGTTACCCAAATCAAATTTTAAAGGACTACCGGTAATTTAAGGTGAAATTCTCAGATACTTCTGTACATCCAATGACCCAGACGATGATTTGTTGATTTCTTTACAAGCAAATTAACTTACAGAGAATACACGGAAAAAGAAATAACTAGAATTACAACAGAAATCAAACACAGGAATTGAACTCAACAAAAAGTACAAGGAAAATAAAGAAGGAAACAACAAATAATCTAATCTTCACAACAACATATAGGCCATAAACTAAAACAAAAGACTTGAAAGAAAGTCTTGCAAAATATTGGGAGGAACTTGAAAAGGACGAAACATTAAAAGCCCTTTTCCCTGAACCCCCAATAACAGCCTACAAAAGAAACAAAAACATAAGAGACACACTTGTCAAAAACAAAATTCACAAAAAATCTCAACACAAGATAAAACTATGGAAATATTGGCTTTATTTTGAAGCCAATAATACATGAAAACGACTACAAGAACAAGCATATAAAAATCAAAATATCTGACACAGGATCACAGCATTCAAAAGACACCACATGCTAGATCCGACTATGTCTCGCCATAGCTTTCCATAAACAAACAACACAATACTGAAATTTTATCAAACACAAATAATACAACCTTATAATGCAAACAAGGGGATAAAAGAGAAAAATAACATTATGGGACATAAATCCTCCCCTTATATACATCACTATTGACAAAGATCCGTAATGGAGCCCACACTACTGCAGTACCACCATAAATAGTCAGCTTTGCAACCTCTTTCCCCCTTATACACAATAGATACTGACCAAATACTTAAAATACTCGTCACCTACAAATATCGCTATGAGTGGCAAGAGAGTATTATATTATACTCTTCATGACTTTAATTAGACTTCTGATATAGAGAATTTGTGTTTAATATCGTATGTTAAAACTGGTAAAGAAGTTGACCCTTTAATTATTCAAATGTGTAGTGTCCATGACGCTACTGAAATACAGATAACAATAATATGTTGGAAACCAAATGTTCAGTAAATCATTTATTGTTCACTTTATAGTGTTAATAGGACAGTTTTGTATTGTTTAGCATTTTCTACATACCAGTTATCATTGTCTACATTCCAGTTATCTCAAGAATTTTTGCATTCAGTGTTATATTTCTGATAAAATTTTCTAGTTATTGAAAAATACCAGTACTACAAATATTCTTTATATCAAACTTCCTTAATAATATGTTTTTGATTTGTTTGTAATCAATTCTTTTCATAATTTTACTGTTTTTACAGGTTTACTGGTTTTAATAAACAATAGTTTATTTCACACACATATTCCTGAATCTGTAGTGTCCGTGACGCTTTTACCATACCACAAAAATGACTAGAAAACTAACAAAAAATGAGCAAAATGTTGCTTCAAATACTATTAATGTTTTCTAAAGACTTCAATAATTGCAGTAAAAAATAATTTAAATGTACTAAAGGGCAAATCTGTAAACTAGAGGAATCATCAGCTCATGGGGAGAAAAAAATGAAAAATTCTTTTTTTTCGTAACAAATCATTTTGCAGGAAATCATGCAGAGCTGAGTAAAATCCTGATACATTAACCTTATTTTCTACAACAGATGTATATATTTTCTGGTTAAACTTTTAAAAAGAATATTTGTACAAATGTTGTATAGTCTATTATGTTATTTCTCCATCAACTCATAATATTTTGTAGTGTCCGTGATGGTGTGTCAACACAATAAAGAACTGGTTGCCATGGAAATACTGAGAAAGTTTGGTTCACAACTTTTCAAGCAAACATGTACCAAACCTTAAGCTTTGTGAATTTAGTAAATTTAGATATGTGTCTACAAGATGAAATTTTGACAAAAGTGAAACACTCTAGAACACCCTGATTGTGACTGAGCCGAGTGGTTTTCCCATGCGTAAGGGTCTTTTCGTGCTTATCTTGCCTATAGAACACGGAAAATTCTCTAGAATCATTGTTAATCTGTATTCATTTCAGTGAGCAAAATAATCTTTAGTTCTTGAACGTATTCAAAATGTCAACAAGGGTTTGTAGGACCGTTTAAGCGATCGAAAATACAAGCAAAAGCCGCAATTTTGGGATAGTATCTTTGGCTTCATGACTGATATCTTTAGCACTCTGAGCATCGCGAGTAGTTATCACAGCACATCAAATCACATCACATACTGGGAATCAGCTTTAAAAGTATGTACAATAATTTTGTTATCGTTGATTTGGCATCGTAACTTTGTGTTTACTTCAGAAGGTTGACATGATATTCCCCATCCTTCAACGCAAAATTGTATGTTTATTTCTTTTAAAGAGCTAACCCCGTCGAGCACAGCACAGACGGCCACTTCACAACTTACACGAACATCTGAAATTGCAACTACCCCTAGCACATCTTCAGACTCAACACTGAATACCACTGTATCTGCGGAGGAACGTTCAACATCAGCACATCAGACCACAAGTAAACCAGATTATTCAAGTTCAAAAGACACAACGTCCCAAGATTTGACAACAACACTCCAAATGAAACCTGGCCCAACACAAAAAGAGATCTCTACAGACAGAAGAAGTACTTTATTCAAATCAATATCAACAGCACCCATATCTTCACTTTCCATCGACACAATATCTATAAAAGGTATGTATTTATGTATGTATGTATGTATGTATGTATGTATGTATGTATGTATGTATGTATGTATGTATGTATGTATGAAATGGATGAATGGATAGGATGAAGACATGGAAGGACGGAATCGAATTTAAAATAAAGAATATGTCAAGGGGGAAAACTTAAATCTTTACTATTAAGAAAACGTTAGGAAGTGAGATTCATGACACAGCGTAATAATACAGTACGATTTGTCTTGTTTTTGAATTTTGTGCAGTGTTAGAATTTGATGTAGATTTAAGAAGGAGTCAGTGTTGATCGAGCTTTACAATATTTTATCAATCGTCTTCCATACGCTTCTACGTTTGTAAAGCTGCAACACGTCGGAAAGGCACTGGCGCACACCAAGGCATATCGTTTGTGAATGACTCAGGTATGAAATGATAAAATGATTACAGAATATTAAGTTGCCCATTCAATAAGATGATTATTTAATAGTAACTGAAACAGTGCAACTATGACTTTTAAGGGACACTTTCACTCGTATTTTAGCTGCACTAGTAAACGTTATTCCAACACCGCTTACATGAAGATTTTGAAGCTAGATTCTCACCTATATTTAATGTTGTTTGAATTGTAGGCGTTGAATACACTGCAAAGACGACAGACATGTTCACTCCCAATGACACGACTGAATCCTGGATAATATCACAGGTAAGCTTAGTACACGGAAACGTTGCATGCAAGGTGATTCGAAAATTTACGCAAATATCGCTTAGAAAAAGCCTGCTATCGTGTTATTATGTTGGAAAATGGCAATTCTAGAATAACCAGCCGCCTACCAATTCGTAGCGAGCCATGACATAGAGATGTGTGAGGTGGTTTACTTTACTTGAAATTAATTAGAACTATAGTAGATAAACACAAAGTCACTTCTTCAGAGTCTGCTGCATGGTATATTGAATTTCTTGATGCCTTTATCAAATTTATTCTTATAAAAAATTAACCTCCTCATAATTGAAAATAACGTCTCGACCGTTGCTGATTATTTCTTTCACAACTTATCTATCAAATTTGACATTTTCGTATCCAGTAACATCTTTCATAGCTTAAATGTATTTGATCATTGAAAGACGAATAAGTTTAATAATCCTTTGACTTTTTCTAAATAGAGAATGAAAACATTAAACGACAAAATTCTTGATGCTTTGGGTCAGAACCTCACACTAAACGAAAGCATTGGATTTACTAAAGGTATGTTTCTTCTTCTCCATGTCTTGTTAACATCAAGCTCCGATATCGAGAATGGCTTTGCTATGGATATGTCTTTGAATTAAAAAGAATATAGAATGCTATCGATTCGCTGCATTTCTTGCATGGCTTTGTGCGAAGCTTTAAATGTTTGTATAAAAATTGTGAACATCTTTCATGGGCAAGGAATTTCAGTCCCTTAATATGCGTTGATGATTAGTACACCAAAACAACTGCTGTCATTAGAAGTAAACGTGAGATGAAACTGATATAACATTTCTTCACAGGGACACTTACACACATGCAAGAAATCATTGATGACATTGTGTCAATTATTAGCGTAAACCTGGAACTGGACATTTCGAGACACATCGCTAAAATACTTTTGAAAATGGCTGACAATCTAGCAATGCTCATACTTAGCAAGACTACTAGTGGTGGCGGTGCTATTCATTTCGAGACTCGCTCACTTGCTTTGAATTTGGAAAAGAATTCGTTAAAGAACCTGTGTAACTGTACTTTGATGGTTGGACCCCACAGTGGATTTGAAATTCCTTCAGCAAATCATATCTTGCCACTTGTGCATCGAAATTCAACTCTTAACAGAATGGTAAGTGATTGAGAAATTTTCAAATTGCAGGGTTATTTTTCGCGTTGATAACTTATTTCACACTAGCAATGAGCGACTTAGAACCCTCTCCCTTGTTTCGGAACAAAATGATGATCGCTGCAGTTAAAATATAAAGACTCTGTGCCCATGAATATTTTCCAAATTTTTAGAGGTGAACGTATGCTCTGGCAAGCTGAATGAGTAAAGGGGTGAATGAATAATAGGAAAATAAAAAACAAACCGATAAAATGCATTTTTTGAATATGCAGCAAAAGAAAATGCAGAAAACAATGCGCATTTGCAAACCAGGATGATTATCTTCCTCGAAATTCAGAGCACACAAGTTATTTGTGTAACGGTGCTATTTTCCTGAAAGGAATCTTTTGGATCAGGATAGGAATTGTAAGAATATCTATGTAATTTATTTTTGAAAAAAATGAAGTGTCCATACTCTTCTTAGCACTTACTCAAGATTTGATTTAAATTTATCTGTTCACACTTCAGATCCTTCGCTTTGGAGGCGTTGTTTATCAAATATCAAATATGACAGGCCGATTTACGAGTGATATGTTGACCTTATCATTCAAGAACGACGCTGGTCAAGAGATGATGGGTATGTTTAGTATCAAAAATGAATGTTGATCATCAAATCTCATGATTAATTTTGACAGTTACTTTATTGTACTGACTACATTTTTGTCTTTTACGAATATTGTGAATGTTAACAACATTAAATGCTTTCCTAAATGTTTGTTTAGAGTAAAATGGCCTATTATTTATTTTAAACTATTACAACAAGCATCAATCATCTTGATTAAAAGTGGATAAATAAACTGGTTTATAACGCTTCAACATATCAAATATATTTAATGTGCATGTAGAAAGTTGAAGGCAGATTTAATGAATTACAGTAAATAATCAATTTCAGTGCACAATACATCACAAGATATAGGCGTATGGCTCGGCAACCGCCAAACATCGTTGAATGAAACCATGGTGATGGGACAGTACATTGAAACTGACGCTGCCACGCATTACATCTTCGGGATCGCGGTAAATATTTAAATGTCTCAATTTGCATTTACAAATCAACACAAATTCCCTTCAAAGTGACGACTTATGACTTACACAGCTTGTTGTTTGTCATGTCTTGTCAATCTACCTGTCTTCTTGATCGGAAGATCGGTTTTCGACTTTTCAAACTGTGCCACTTACCTATCTTTTATATTTTTATGTATAATATACACGTACTACCTTGTCTTGAGGTATTCTTCGACCTTAGAGTTTTCCCTCAACTGTCAGTTTCACCAGTATCGTAAAAAACACGTCATTTGCGTGCTTGAGATTGTAGTCACCGAATGACATCCTCGATTTCACTTGTATTTTTGATGTTGGTAAGCTAGCGCTGTTCAGGTTCTTACGCGGTTGGAATACAAAATCTTGCCCGTTTTGCCAAAGTCTCGTCGCTCTGACCACCCAAATCGTTCAAAAGTGCAGACGACAACCCCTGTCTTTGTCACATGACACATTTGCATTGACTACTTTCCCGGGGATATAGTTGTTGAAAATACCCTCTGACATAATATTTTTTTCGGAAAGGTGGCACTTGACGTATCTATTTCCCCTCACGTAACTTGTTCTGGCAAATAGCGACACAGAATGAGCATATTGTGTGTTATAATCATTTCAAGTCTTCATATAACACAACATGTTCTGGTGTCTGTCGTATGTGTTCTGCACTACATGTTTATTATAATTGATATTCTTTTCTATCGTCATACTCCATCATTCGTTGCAGTTTCGATATGTACACTTTCCGCGATACTTAGTTTTTCCCAAACATTTTCAGGTTTCCAAGCGCCACCATGCCGTTCAGATAATGCTAGAGACGTCTGAACCTGTCTATGAGAACATAACAGCGTGTGTTTCAACAGAATTACCCAGAAACACAAGTAACAATAATGGTCATCACTTTTGCAGCAGAGCTTCTTTGTATGGCAGGGTTGCTAACATCTTTCTCCCGGAGGAAACTTTCAACGGAATAGGAAGGTATTATGTTACCTTCGATCTGAAGTACGGTAGGTGTCGAAAAGCTAATGCAATAACCAGAAGTCAGTGCATCACTTCTCTAAGAAACACCTATG
>LD349452.1:491-13398 GCA_001465055.1 Ptychodera flava | reverse complement strand
GGGAAAGAGGTCGCGAAACTGTTAATCGTACGTGTGCCGTCTAACAGCTGGCAGTGCAATCCCGAAATTACAGGTCTATAAAATAACCTAATGACGTTAAAAGTAGCAGGGAAAAAATGCAAAACAGCCGGGTTATTTACCCGGCACCCGGCTTCTAAGGACAACACTGAACATTTGTGGGTGAGCCTGTTTCTATCCATTTTTACAATTCTGAGCCAATATTTAACAATTCTAAGATATCTTGGAAATACTCGTTCACTTCAAGGACAGGGTGTCTTTTGGAATTGAAATGCAGCTTTATGCAAAGTGTGCGTAAACACGATTTCCAAACTTTAAGACAGAAATAGCTGCAAGATTTCAACAGCATTGAGCGGTCTGGAACTTAATTAGTCTTCCATACTACTCTTTCACCTCATTGGATTTAAAACATGCTTTTATAAAATATATTTTTCTGCCTGCATGGTCATTGAAACCCCATCGATATATCCGAGTTCTTCCTATAAGTTACCGCCGACGAAAAAGACGATGCTCCACACTGTTTAAAACTTCTCTCTACTGTTTGACATATCTCTCTAATGTTTTTAATTCTTCATGTTGTTGAAATTTTCTCTCGACTGTTTAAAAGTTCTCTCTGCTGTTTAGAATTTCTCTAACGTTTGAAATTTTTCTCTGACCTTGGAAGACCACATGGTCAGGGTATAGGATTTTGTCGATAGAGTGTTCAAATGTGAGTTTGAATATGGGATGAAGGTGTTGCAGTCCTCGACAAATGTTTGAAGTTGACATTCTCCTCCTGAGTAAACCCTAAAAATGTCATCTATAAATGTTAATATGCGGACTGAACCTTAAAAAAGATTTGATCACAGTGGGAATTAAATATAATTTCTCCGTTTCATGGAATGTGATGTCAGCTATTTCTGGTGTGGCTTGTGAGACCAAGCTGCAGCCACAGATTTTTTTGTAGTATTCTTCATTGAATTAAAAATGTTTTGTTTCGGAATAAACAGCAGTAGGGTTTTCTTGTTGGTTGGCTTTTGATATCTTATGTGTTGTCTAGTACAATTTCAGAGTCCAGCGCTATGGCTACTGCGTTTATGGCTTCATTTTGAGGCATGTTTGTGTACATAGATACCATGTCTAGTGTTACCAGATTAGAGTTTTCTGGTATTTTTACTGATTCTAGCTTTTTATCCAAGTCTTTTGTGTCCTTGATGTATGTTGGTTGCCTTTGGACGATTGGATTGTAAAATAATCAAAAGAATGTCAGGAGCTGCCACTAATAATCGGGCGTCCGACAAACAATGTTTCTTCCGGTGGGATTTTGCGTATTTTTGGTAGGAGATACCATCGTGGTGTGCGTTTATGTTTTGTTTTAGGATTGAGAGAGCTGAAATTCGCCTCGCTGTTTTAATGATTTCTTAAAGTAAATCAACCACACCGTTATGTCGCCCTGTGTTCGTCTACAGTAATACTTCGTATTTTGCAGCCGTCTATTGCTTTCTTTAATGTTCTTTGTCGTATTCACAATTGCTGTGTTTCTTACTTTATCTAAGGGCTTTATTGTGATTTGTTCAGAGCGAGGTTTTCTGCTCGAGTCATACTGTTTCTGATGTTGGTTTCAAACGGCATTTGCTCTATGTTAGGGCTAAATTTCAAATAGTGAAGAGGAATTCAAACAGTGGAGCTTTTAAACAGTAGAGAGAAATTTCTAATAGTAGAGAGAAATTTCCAACAGTGCGGAGAATTCTAAACAGTAAGAGAGAAATTTCAAACAGCAGAGGAATTTCAAACAGTAGAGAAAAATTGTCTTTTTGGTCCACGGTAATAAGTACACTAACAAGAAATTCTTTTTTAATGGTGCGGTCCTTGATAGTAACTGAAACTTTTCATCCTGTATTAATATTTCACTACACTGATGATATATTTTGTGAACAGCGGTCAGCATGGATGCGAGCGCACGTATAAATATGGATTGTAACAGAAACAATTTAGTGCTGGTCTTAAGCGCTTACCGTGCAAGTGGTGGCGCATAATTAGTTGAATTTCCCTTAGACATTTCAATGATAAAAATAAAATCTGTAGACACCGTTTTTTTCATGTTAATTTACCAGCACCAATCTGCAGCGAATTAAGACATAATTAGTCCCTGCTGGTCAAAGTCTGGAGCTCAGGATTTGGTTTCGTCTGTGCGTGCGTGCGTGCGTGCATCCATGAGTACTCGTCAGTTCGAAGTTATATCTCACAGATTACTTGACCTATTTATCTCAAGTTTAATATGATGAAAACTCACTATGACATCATTAATATTATGCAAGATTATTTATTTCATCAGCTGATCCAATATAGCCGCCAGGCGGCAATTTTTATGGGGAGAGCTTAAATATACACACGACATTCATAACTTTAGAAGTATTAGTCAGAATGTTGTGTTCTAGATTTGATCAGATTTTATTTTAGTGGTTTTGTTTTGACTAAGATTTATATACTAATAGTTTTCTGAATATTATATGCTCATTTTCGCTCACTGAAATATTAATTGACTTTCTTTTATTAAGTTGGGCCATAAATGAAAAGTGAAGGTTCTGAATTTGATTAAAATTTTGACTTACACTGGTTATATCTGGATGAAGTCATTCTCAAAATGTTACGAGTGTAACATATCACTTTTTTCTCGGAGGTAAATTAAAAGCATTTCATGTAAGCCATATGTCTACTAGTGCCCTGACACACCTAGACAAATCATTTGCATTCGGTATCTTTTATCCGGGAATAAATGCCTTCAAAAACTACTATTGACTTACAGGTAGTCTGCGTAAGTACTTCTTTAGATCCTTATTACAGAATAGCCTAGTTGTGATGTTCTAGGTCTTGATTCTCTTTCTACCCTTCGCAAGACACACACACACACACACACACACACACACACACACACACACACACCCCCACACCCACACACACACACACACACACACACACACACTCACATATATATACATATATATATATATATATATATATATATATATATATATATATATATATATATATATATATATATATATATATATTGCACGTACGTTTGGATTTCGATATGACCTAATATGGCTATCTGGCAAGCGTTTTTAAAATATTTTTATCTGCCCAGTGCCATAACGCAGGAATCGTAGGAACGATTTCGATGAAACCTTGTACAAAGACGAAAAAACCAAGGAAGTACAGATGAACAAAGATTGGTTAATGTAAGATGATCCATTATGGCGGCCAGGCAGCCATTTTATTTTTAATTTTTGTCAGATTGGAGCCATTTTTTCAGACATGCCAAGCCCACTTGCACTTAAACTTTATACAATGAGAAGGTGCAATGGCATATATGCCATTGCATATGGTATATACCAGTAAAACATTCTAAATGCCATATTATTTTGACAGAAGTTCAATCTAAACGTAAAATGAAAAGTGTACAATCAAATAAGTTAAATAACTGGCGGGGACTGTGTCATTTATACGACTTGTAATGCAAGTTTCTTTGCTTTTCTTTGTAGTTTATTCAAGCTAATCGCGTTGGTAGGACTTTGTTAACTTAAAAACAGTCTAAAATTCTTATTGGCCCCAAAGAGATTCTCAAAGGTTGTCGAAGGCGTTTCTTGGCAACCACTTTGTGCGTTCATATATAATACAATATGTCAATGGTGCAATGGATCAGCGTAGTCATACAGCGACACTTTGTTTGAGTGCTATTCATTAAAAATGAAAAACAAGGGCAGAGTGATACTCTCATGTCACTTGCAATATAATTTATTTTTAAGAGTGACATTTTTGTCCATAGTGAGGGGTACTTGTGTGGCATGTAATGTTGACTATACTGAGCATTTTAATGATTTGATCTTACTGTACATTCTTGAGCGCAAACATACAAAGAGCGGAATATTTGATCAAAACGACATATAACGTCATATTGTAGTCTCTTGGGCACGTTGCTACCATGCCAACCGACCAGAGAGTAATATAGCGCTCTTTCACAACAAATATTGAATTAGAAAACGGTGTGTAATTGAGCAACGTCGTTAAATGTCATTAAGCCTTTGCATCCTGACCCCCTGGTACTCTATAACGTCATCGGACATTTACGTCTGAGCCGGGTTCAAAGGGTTAATAATTAAATGGAACTCATTTTGGTTCCGGCGTGGCATTTTGCTTCGCGGTCGAAATGAGATATAATGAGCTTTTTCGGATGTGACATTTCTAACAAAGTGCCTTGTGTAAATAACGAGGTCAAATAGTACTCAGTACAGACTACATATACTACATCAATTTTTGCATCTCTCCACTCAGACGTCTGCGCCGTTTGTCTCCTTTAAATTGCAACAAATATCAGTGACTTTAAGCTTGTTCAAGACTAACAACTGCCACAATCCAGTTAAATACCTACCACTCAACTGGAGTTCACTTTCTATTCTGCTTTGAAATCCCTTTAAATTAATTCCTGTTGCGCAGCTACAATATATGTAGCTACTACTTTCTAGTCTCCGCCAGGCCTACCAAGGTAACATCAATGAGACGTAATCTCGAAAATCATTATAAGTCACTGCGATGGGAACAATTCAGATGTATAAGATGAACTTCTTCTGGAATTTAAGCAGCTCGTGTACATTCTACACAGGGAAACGGCTGCTGAAGTCATGACCCTTGTATTGGCCATCGCAGAAGGGCATTTTTCATGAGTGTGTAAGTGAAAGTACGATTTTGTGAGAGCGAGCTCATCTGCAACTTTCGGCGGGTTTCTATCCGCAGTGAGGAGATATTCGATGTCTTTCGTATGAAAACATCTCCAAAATGGATTTCACATTAAAATTGTAGCTTTAAAGAGATTCTTCTGTTTACAACATTTTGAAGTAGGTCATTGAAATATACTTACCCGCGATTTTAATGTTGACAGTCGACTCTTCTTACGTGTGTTTTGAATTGTTAGATGTGTTTTAAATCATTCAAAGGGGAAGAAATCTAGCTTTCTAATAATGCTTAACACGTGGGTGCCACGGATAGGTGTATATGGGTGCAGGGCTTAGAGAAAACCGCAAAGCATTTTGAATGGCAACGCTGAAGTACGCGTATGCATATACGTATTCACACATTGTCCGACGTAATAAAGGTTAAGCAATTCCACACATCGCTCATATCATTGCGTTTTGTCTAATTGTGAATGATAGTGAGTGTATATTATGTTTGGATTTCTATGTAAAGTGTTGATTAGCCATTGCAAGACGTACCCGTGATTTGTGTGTCTTGCTCTTAACCCGCACTTGATTGGAGAGACTAATGTGACACTGCGATCCTTTCAAAAACGGAGTTTGCTTAAACATCAGTCGCTTAAAATTCATTTTTGATTGGTGAGACGTGTTGAATGATTGATTGTACGTGTTAATATGTTGTTCCACTGAAGTGTGTTGTTCAAGTAGGGAACGTAGGATATCTGCGGTACGGTCTTGTTGTGTTTGTTTATGCCACACATAAATATATAGAACAGACTGGAAACGCGGCATGCCTTTTGTTCCATGGTCTTCTCGGTAGAATATCGGCTTTTCATATTAAAATGAGCTTCAAAGGTGTTAAACTTTTTGGAGGCTTTGTTTGTGGTTGATAATTTGGAAAAAATGTTTAGTGTTTCTTCTCTTTCCAGTCAGTGAGTTTTCTTTTAGAGCTTACTTGATTCTCTTCGTTCTGATTTGGACTGTTCTTTGTTTTGAAGACTAGAGTATCGTCGGTGGTGTTAGTTTTGTCTGTCTATGTGTGTATTTCTGTCTGTCCGTTTGTCTGTGGGCCGATGTCTCAAAAACGGCTGATCAGATCACATTCAAATTAAGTTCAAAGATTCTGTTTGGGTATGGCAAGTAATTATTATTTTTGGTGGGTGTTGCTTGAATATTTTCTGCTCATTTGCATAATTAATTATTTTAGAAAAATCAGACAAACATTAAGAACGGCTGCAAAGATTGGGATGAGATTTGCGATAAATGTTGATCACACAGTGACTTATCCCCAATGAAAGACCTAAAGGGGAAACATGAAAGTTAATTGCTAATTTGCATATTTGATGAACTCCCAACGGATACATATCTGAAATGACAAGATCAAAATTGACGAAACTTGGTAGTATATTGAAGCTTATTCCGAGAAAGACAAATATACGCATTACGACGGTGACAATATTTCTATTGATGTAAATTATAGGCCGAGAAAATTGAGACATACGCAAAATGAGGGTAGATTGCAGTTTATAAACTTTTTTCTATAAGTTTTTTTGTTTTTTGTTTTCTTTTTTTTTATCAGTCCATCATCCAACGGGCGTTAGCCCACTTACAAGATGAGGTTCCCATATCCCACTACCCCAATTGAACACCGTGCTAGAGTCTCGAACTCACCGTCCTGTGACAGTTAGTCCATTACTCTGGACCTACCGGGTCTTGAATCGGGTTTCGAACTCACCATCCTTTGATAGTCAATCCGTTGCCCTAACCACTGGACCACGGCGCCTCCGCACTTTATCAGTTTCTTTCTTGACTGACACAGGTGCAATCAGTCTTCCTGAATGTATCAACTTCCACATGTCTAAAGGTATTTTTAGAATTAAACAATTCTCTTACATAAATGTGGAAATTAAACTTTTACACCATTCTCATCCATATCCAGTTACTGTCGACGGTCTCGCTACACGCTACAATGGTAATACGCTATCAGCCGGTACAGTTTCACACTAGCTTAAAAATTGTGGTCACTGATGAAACAAGTCGACGAACATTTTAACGAATTCAAATATAACGTATATTGAATGAACAAAATCGCAATCATGATATACACAATGAAAGTTGTTGCATCGAAGGTTTCTATGTGTTTGCTTTATGATTCCTTTATAGCTGTGTGTGGAATGCAATTTAGTATCTAATTATTTGGGGACATCAAATTTTAATTGCACGATCAATTCATTATTGAATTTGTTATCCCAAGTGCAACTGATATCGTTATCATTTTCTGCACTATCCTTCTTATTACACTGGTGACATTTTCTGAAGGCGAGCTTACAACTAGCCAGTTATCTTATTGTTATCACAATAGCAATAGATTTTAGTATAAATCATTCTCATATTTCTTTGGAATTTGTTCATACGTGGAGTCATTGAGGTGATTTCGAACTGAGGCACCTCTCAGTTATTGCCTGGCTTCAGGTACGATTCCTACACAGATTCACACTCCTCGAAATGACCGTTGATCACAAACGTCGTATGTAGCCGTACTATTCAATATTTCTTTCTTTTTCGGCGAGTGACATCTGAAATGTGTAAATACTGACATTTACATTACTTGGTGTGTACGACTGGCGAAAAGTACAATTCGGAACGCTCGCATCCATTAATGACGTAGAAAAATAGCTTCCATGGTTACCAGCTAAGAACGATAATGTGATTTTGTGAACACACCACCGCTAAGTGAGGAAAGACAGGAGGGTTTATTGCAAAAAGGAGAATGTAAACGCCAACAAAGTAAAGAAAAAAGCACAAGATGAAATGGCAAATATAAAGCAGTAAAGGGCATAGAACTAGTGCCCTCGCAGATCTCAAACTAAATACTACCAAAACTTACAATACAAAACAGTCAAAATAAAGTAGCAAACTATCCTACAATAAAATATGAGCAAAATATATGGGAGAGGGCCCCTTCAGTCAAGCAACCGAGCAACGGTCATTGGTGACCTTGGGGTCAAGGTCTGAATGACCTTGATGATGAATCCATCCTGAGAGGCCGCAATGTGGGAAAGGAGTGGAATTCCCGAGAAATGGGGGTCAGGATGGAATCCAAAGCCCGGACACTTGAAAGAAAGGGAAAAGAGAGGAGGAGACAGGGGATGGTGGTGGGATAGGCTGAGCTGGTATGGCATGGACCCAGCGGCTGAATGAATGAATGAATGAATGAATGGGAGCGATGAGACAAAGGCTTGATTATGTAGTGTCGTGTGCAAACGTGGCTGATTGGCTTGAAAGGAGGATTGATAACAGTCATGGGTAGAAAGAGCGGATTGGCTAAGGGGATGACAGTGAAGATGTAAGGAAGGCAGATAGCTAGGTGTAATCACAAAACACATCTGTGATAAAACACAGATTCCACGCTCTGTTGGACGTGCAGATGTTTTTATTGTATTTGTGCAGGCACACATGGTTACCCTTTTAATTAATCAGACAGTAATCCTGCCGTGAAGCAATATTGGCCTTTTGTGCTCTTTAGAAAAATATAATATCCTGTCGTTTTCTCATGAGAGTTTTACTTCTCATTTAAACAATAACGTGATGCATATGCAAATTATGATGATGAAGTAATACACACTCATTTTGTGAAGCTCAGTGGAGATCAATGCGCCAAATTACAAGTGGCTAGAAAGTCAAGCAAACACTGTAGGTAGTTCCGATGGACGTTAATATTATGTGGAGCTCTGCCCTCGGTGTCGCGCAAGGGGTTTTATTTTATTTCCGTCCGAAGATGCACGGTCGAGGCTTGCATGGTCAATAATACTATTGATTCATGACTAGTATAAGAAAGACTAAAATAGAATTTATCGTTACTTGCTGTATACATTAGTAACACCACTTCACATTTTGTAAACAATAAATTCAAACAGCAAATTTACTTGGTCATTCGCTTTTCTAAATGGTAATTCACACCCAGCATTTCTAGTTTGATTGCTTGTTCATATGCAAGACAGATTTATCTCTTTTTCTATTTTTAATCGTGATGCTAACGATAACCTGTATCAGTGACAAGGTGGAAAATAATATTAAGTAGGTAACGCTAGCAATATATTTTAATGATAGCGAGTAAAAATATCAATCTTATCACGTTGTCTGTTTGTGTCTTTACTCGCACTCAAAAACAAGACACATCCGGTTACTCGCTCAGTATATATGGAAACTGCGCATGCATAGTTACTTAGCCGCAGGCGCGACTTTTATGAAAATGCCCTAGGCAAAGCAGTAACTTATTTCAATGCATGGGAATAATTCGTCAAAATATATGTGCCTTACAGAGACGATGCAAAATTCGTTTGACATATGCAATACTGGAATGCCTGAAGAAGCGTTCCTGCAGCAGGTAGCGAAATGTCATTAAAGAATTTTCGTTATTATGGAAACCGTCGTTTTAATCAAGACTGCTCTTGTTTACTTGATGTTGATCAGCACTGGGTTGCAGGATAGGCGTAAGATCCCGGAAGTTATTAGAAAAATGATTGGAGCTTAAAATGTACAGATTGTTGTGGCTAGTCAATTTTCGACATACTGAACAAAGGACAATTGCTGGCTGCTATGCTTAATCCTTTCAGAGGTCGCCGAATTCATGACCGGACACTGATGATGTAAAATTACTTCACTAACACAAATTTTATGACGTAAGAGCTCTGTATGTCACTCATGAAAGAGCTACTCGTTTGCTCTTATGAAGAATATTAATCATTAATTGTTAACAGTAATAAGTGCCTACTATTAAAACAATATTTATCATAGACGATGTGTGTATAAAAGTATATTATACATTCTAAGTGTTCATAAAAGACAGGATTAAAAACCAGTGTTCGTAGCATATGTTTGAAAACATTGATGTTATCGGAATGACGTCTTTCGAGAGGTATAAGAGGGCTTAGAGCATTCCATTAAAATTGAGAAGCAACAGTGAAAGCTTTATTTCCATGTATTTTTTCTTCATCCTCCTTGTTATGATAGTAATTTTGAACATAATCAGGCGAATGTAGACTTCTCGGGAAATAGAGTCTTGTCCACTCACTGGGAAGGATGAACAGTAGCTTGAAGACATTTCAAAACGATGAATAAATGTACAGGCTATATGACGTTAAACTGGTCCAATAATCATTTCCATTCAAGGTAATACCTTACCAGGTCCATGTGACATTTATGATTTACAAAGTTAAGTAGGACCATCCTGAACCACTGATAGTAAAGTGATGGTACCAGGTGTCGAGAATGGGTAATCATACCCTGCTAGCATGCTACACCTATCAGAATTCATCCAAAATTGTCAAAATATTGTTTGAAATGATACAGTATATGAATCACTGTAATAAATCAAAGACGAAATGCTGTCGCTAATTACTTGAGTAACCACGGTGTCGTATAAGGTCACAATATCGTCATTCGATTGTCATCACTTGTCTTTTTGGTGTGTATACTTATCTCAATAATTTTGATGCCACCGAGCTGCGGCTGTATCCCATTTGAAAATAAGCGAAGGAACCACGAGCTCTACAATGTCTGAGAACTGAGACTCATACAGATCATAAGCAGGTGCAGACGGAATATTACTTGGCAACTTTCGCAACTATTTAAACTCCTGTACGAGTAGCGTGGCCTGAACATAACGCCTCGAGGGTCTATGCGTGTAATAAGTACATGTATGACATACTGCGTTGCTTTTTTAACTGTGCATTATATGACTAAAATAACAATATTATTTTGTAATTACAGGTAACTGCGGTCATATTTATGTCTGTAAGGGAAACAGGTGAGTATGGAACACACTTAAGAACTCTTGTTTACATTTATGTTAACGTATTGTATGTAAGTACGTATGTACGGACGTATGTATGTATGTATGTATGTATGTATGTATGTATGTATGTATGTATGTATGTATGTATGTATGTATGTATGTATGTATGTATGTATGTATGTATGTATAATAATCATACCATAATCCAACAAGAGTAAGTCATAATTCGTTATTACATGGTAAATTGCTACAAAGACAGACACAAAGCTGCACAGAATTGATAGTAAAGTGTACGCTACGCTGTGGTATGTGCATTTGGTTGGATAAATTGGAATGTGTGAATGCTATTTTTGCTTTCGTCGGAACGTGAGTTAACTTTCTATATCTTCTGTGTATTGAGGGCTATCATTATGAACCAGGTTGACGTATATGAGGCAGAGGCATACGTGTATAACTCATAAATATCGCTCATTAGATTGTTGATGGGTAACGTGATGATGCCTTCTATCCGTAGTGAGTAAGGAAACGCAATTAACCATTTTATCAGCGTCTGGAAACACTATCGAGTACATATTGTCGACAACTCAAAAAGACTTTTACTCGGCCAAGACGCATTGCGAACACGTAGGGTTGCATCTGGCCATGTTTTACTCAAAGACAGACTTGGATGAAGTCTACCATCATCTCTGTGTTGCTAGTGTAGATGAATTGTGGATTGGCGCTGAATGGAAGGACAATGAATGGCACTGGGTGAAGGATGATTCTGCTATCGAATTGCAACATTTCCCAAATATTAACTTTCCGGAGGGCAACCCTGACAAAAAGTTATGGATCAAGGATGATTGTTGCCCTCAATATAAATTCGAAGAAAAGGATGGAACCGATGAGAAGAGCTTCATTTGCATGGGAGGTACAGTCAAAGACCTATTACTTTTATCCTTTGTTGGACTTCTAGTCAAAGCCAAAGAATAAAGTGAAAAAAATAGTACATGGTGTCGAATATTCGGGGCTCTTCTAATATCCTATTGCAGCTACTAACAGTAACTCATTTACTTTTCAATTTCAAACTTCAATTCTCTTTCTTAATGAGACGATTTTAAAGTAAATTAAGCTTATAACTACGTTTCAGAAATAGGCGTTATATTTTTGTCTTCCGTATATCTACTTCAATACAGTAACTTGCACAGACAGTAATATTGTGCTTCTATAAGACTGTCGCATTTGATTCTTTTGACCGTCATTATGAAACCACTTCGATATGACAAAGTTTGCCTTTGAGAACAGCAGAGATGCATCTTGAGAAATACTCACTAGAAAATGTCCTTGCGACTCTACAAATATATTTCTTCCTATACAATACGTCTCTTCCCTTCAGTCATGCATTCCATTATCTCTATGCATCTGACGAAATTTTACATCATTCTCAGTCTTATTAGAGTAACAAATTACTTTATATGAAGAAACTACGAGTTATCCTTATGTTAGGCTTATGTCATCAGAAAGCACATTTGGCATGATCATAGAAATGATTTATCCTAGGAATAAAACTTTACATTCATGTTGCCTTGACATGAAAGATTTCGACAAGATTTACTAAGATCTGTGTAGGATTTCCCATCGTCAAGGTGACTTCTTGTGCATGCGCGAAAATCGGGAATTGTAAATTATATGATATCAAATCCGTTATCTTAAATACAAAGGCGCAAGTCGTGCCTGGTTCTCGCTTTTGTGAATTCTTCTCCCGTTAAAATAATGCAAATTCCATTGCTTCAATTATCTTACGGCTGGACTGACACGACAATTGCCACCATTTAACACTTTATCTAATCTTGAAAATTCCTTCAATTTATTGAAAAAATATACGTCGACACACCAGTACCGTTTCCAGATGTAGTTAGTGGCTGAACTTACTAGCATTTGTTGCGTATATTTTGTGCATAATATTTTGTTCCCATTGTAAGAAACTGAAACTAATGTAGCGGTTGTTTCCGAAAATGTAGGCATCTCTGATTATTATTGACAGTATGGGACATAAGATTTTGTTGCATGCCTAGACCCTAATCCACTAGGAAATCACAAAAACGGTTTTCTGTAGGTGAATACTGCAGACATGGATATTTTAATTTGTTCAAACCGTGGTTTTTATTACTTTGCTCTCCTACGTTGATGGCTCTTCGTTAGCTCATATGAATACTGTCACACCACAGTATTACTCATTTTTATCCACCCTCGTACATGTGAGCAAGCCCTTCCAACACTCATTGAAGAAACGTTGCTTCCTTCTATATTAAAAAAGCCGATTTCTCGTCAGAAATTAATCACTCTCCGTTACTATTTATTTAAAGTGTATTTCAGTAGTTTT
>LD349451.1:77899-90820 GCA_001465055.1 Ptychodera flava | reverse complement strand
CAAGTTACCATGACTACTGTCTATCTGAAGTAAGATTTAACGTTAAATTTTTACTAACTTCAAAGAATTTTCATTCTTCCTGTTTTCTACTCGTCCATCATCCTGTACGGTGTATTTTCAGAAATGAAAGGTCAGTTTTTGTGTCAGTGTTTTGCTTTTCAGAGTTGCTATCAGGTGAGAATGCCACATAGTGATATTTTCTATAGTGCTATGAAAAATGTTACAGTTAAAACAAAGTGTATAATTTATCATGAAAAATACTTTAATGATTATATAAAAGAATAAATAAGTTCAGTTTTTGCTTCATAGAGTTACTGTCTAGTGAGAACACAAAATTAAAATATTTTCAGTAGTGCTACAAAGCATACATGTATTAGTTATTACAGTTAAGACCAAGAATATAATTTATCATAAAAATTACTTAAATGATAATATCAAAAAATAAGTAGTAAGACTATAATTCAAAAACGCACGATAGCTTTTGATCTTTACCACTGAGAAATCTGATTGTAATAGGCCAGCCACTCCTGCTAATGAGAGTTTAATATTTTAGACTTTGACATGTTTGACATCCAGGCTTCACACTTTCCGTAAAAACATCACACCCAGCCTGAATAAACTTGATAATTCAATTGATTTTTCTATAAATACACCCGTCAAATTGATGTGCTGTTATTGTTTTGTGTACAATATTATATCAGCTGCCAATTTTATGCTTTCCTCTCAATGCACTTTTTATTTTCATAATGGACCCCAGCGCCACATGCATTAACTCTTACCTTCAAAAAGAGGGCCTTTATAGTAAAGAAAAGAAATTACGCTAGTCTATTTTCATTTTCCATAAATTGAACAGTATACTTTGGTTTTGGACAATACTGCATAGAATAATTATATAATTTAAAACAATATTCAGAATTGCATTCCAACAAAACAGTTTCATATCCAAATTTTCCTGTCATCTACGTTTTTCTCAATATGGAACAGCTTTTTGATCAGGAAGTTATTTTTAAAGTCTGCGTTTGTATGTTCGTGTAGCTTACACTTAGTCCACAACAGATACTGCACACAACAGAATGCCAAGATAATTTTTTCTCTTTTCTCCACAACCACAAATGTTTGATAGTCTTTTGAAATGCCCGCATGCTATAAATTTCAGACTTTTCTGATGATTCCAGAGTTTTTTTCAAAAGTGGCAGCTTACGTAGTGGTAAAATTGGCAGTGTCACCCAATCTTATAATGAATCGCAATGTCATAAATAATTACGAGATTGAGTAATGCAAACAGTAGGCATCAACAAACATTGAGCAAAAAGGAAAAATACAAACACATGTCAAGTCCTTGAAAGAGAAATGTATGGACTTAACTAAATCAAAAAAGTCATGTCAGATGTTTTGAAATATCGATAAACAAGGATATTGAAAAAAAATTGATTTTTTTCCGGCAAGAGAAAACTGTCTGATTTATTTTTACTTTCTGTCTCAATCTGTTTACAAATTTTTCTTTCCTTACCATGCACTGTAGATCCTGTCTGTAGCAGTGCATATCCAAATTTGAGCAGTTAAAGTAGCAATTACTGTAATGTGATTGGCTGATTGCACTTTGAAGGGACAGGTTAATATAGTGTGTTATCGACCATTTAACAAAAAACAACTTCCACATTTTCTGCAAAATTTGTAATTTTTTGACTTGGAAAACTACCATTTTGAAATAATTATATCCATGAGACTTTAAACGGGCAAATTTGACTAAAATGAAACCGATAGAAAGGCAAAATTTTGATAGAAGGAATAATTTGTTGTGAAATTTCCACGCACATGCAAGTTAACTGATATAGGCAGTGTATAATGAAAGACAAGACTTTGGTTTTAAAGTAATGATGATAACAGTCAACAGTGAGTAATCTTTAAGTAACTCTAATGGACGTTCTATCATGGAAAGATATCCACTCTGTTGGGATACGAACTGGGTACTGACATCTTTACTCAGCGAGCTGCCACTGTCGACTCTGATCGCTTCAAATCTGAGGAATTATACCGGTAGTCTGCTTGCTTGGCTTGCTGTCTCTCTGAGTTTCCAAACCAATCTCTGTCTCTTTTCAGTCTTCACCTTTTGTAACCTATGAAACTTCAATCAGGCTGATGAAATTGTCTTCACGGAAATTCTGCTGAATAATTCAAGTCCACTCTCTGTTGTAATATGTGATAAACATTTAGAATATAGAGTAGTTTTAAAAATGAATGAAATATTCATGAGTGATGACAAATTTTCAAAGCTGAGTAGTGGCTTTGATAGCTGTAAGTGTACCATTTTAGATGACACATGTATGGAAATAGTTGTAAAATATTAAAATTTGAAAATCATACTGATGTAATTATTATCATCATTATTATTATTATTAATGATATTTCTGTGTCATATAAATATGATAATATTATTATCATTCTTCATAGTTCTTAGAGCTTCACCCTTTTGCCACAAAATGTTGATGCTGTCCTTTTTTTCTGTGGCAAAATAGGACTTCTGTACTATACAGTGGAGGTTGTGAAATTGTGAAAGGCTTTGTCAAATTTGTTTATTTAGTCATCTTTAACCCTTTTCCTGCCAGACAGTAATAACTGTATTACTTCCCCATCAGCCAAGTCAGTAAAAAGCGGTATTGAGCCAAAACATGACGTATTTTCACCCGCTTGGCTTGGTATGTTAAAGCATCTTTTGTCCAAAAAAAATTAAGTTTACAGTACTATGTTTTCAACAGCCTTCAAATGTACAGTATTATGTTAAAATAAATCATATGGAATATGTTGTGTTTCATTAATTTTAATCATCTTGTCCTGGTGGTGAAATATGGACTTGGCAGGAAAAGGGTTAAATATCAAAGTAGATCTACATATCTAAAATTGTGCTCGTGCTAACAGTGCAGATATAGGACATCGCAATTGTGGTATAAGTTCAGATATTTACGCAAAGTTCAAGTTCAAGTCCTGGTAGATCCAGAGTAGCGGATCCACTGTCGGAGGACGGTGAATTCCAGACTCTAGCTCGGTGTTGTGCCCTTGAGCAAGGCACTTTACTCCTAAGTGCTCCATTGGGGTAGTGGGTTATGGGTACCTAATCCTGTAAATGGGCTAGCGCCCGTTGGATGATGGACTAAATAAAAAAAAAAAAAAAAAAAAAAATTCAATGAACTGATTGACTTTATGCAGTAAAAGAAGATCATAACTGACAACATTGAGGCTCCATATAACAAGTATTATAAATTGTAGTGCTTACTCCAGTACATTTGATAATGATACCATTGCACACAGCACTCAAAATTATTTAGCTAATTCTTTGAATTTCAACTTATATGTTTTGTAGGGACAACAGTAAGAAAACGTTATTTTGATTTATAGACAAAAAATTATGAAAATATTATCAAAATGTTGCAGATATTGTCCGTTAGTCAGATCAATTCACTATCTTATAACATTTCATGGCATACACTGTTATCATTGACAGATTTAGGCATTGTAGGCAAGTAGGGAATCATAGAATACACAATTGTTCTTTAATTCTTCCATAAATAATGTCACCAATGTCGTAGTCATGCAACTGATTGTGAATTATACCTGTTAAGGTCTCCTAGGGCGGTTGACGCCTACATTTATTTTGTGTTATTTTCATCTGGCAGTCTTCCATAGGACACTGGCTTCTTGATGAAATATCCGCCAATGTAGTATGAGCTTGCAATTTCCCACAATCCCTTGTTCCCATTGGTCATACCGTGACAAACACTTAAACTGCATATCCTCACATTTCTGAAATAAAAATGTCGGATTTCATTTATTATACCAAGGTACTCACAAGTGATCGACACATTGCGCCCAAAGTTTTTACACTGTGGAACTATCTTTGAGTCGCTTTATGTGTAGCCTGGTTGCAACGTGTTAAGATAGTGTGTGCCTTGAAGGACTTAAACTTTTGCTCAAACTTTCCTCAAGGAATATTCCAACCATTTTCTTTCAAAATCAAGAATAAAAATTGGGGTCATCATGCAAATTTTGATACTAGAGAAAAAATTACCCAAGAATACTGATATTTGAAATTCAAAATGACCGCTATCCCTGTTAACCCTATGAAGAAAAATATCATTTTTGAAATACTAAGCCAGTGAAAAGTTTTCTTACACCAAGAGCTTTAAAATGAGTCCCCACAAGTGGTATATCAGAAAAGAATTGTAAAAGTTTGAGAGTCCGAATATCTGTTCCTGAGGCACATTCTACTTTAAATGGAACAGTAATCCAAATCAAAGGCAAATCTCAACTCTATCTGTAGCATAGTTAGATTTCAACTGTAGATGCACACACACACATACTGACTCTGTACACAGTGCACTGTAATGTGAATTAACTGTGTGTGGTTTTAAGGAAATTGGATTTTCTTTGCAAACAATGGCGTCTTAATTTAGCTTTGTGAACACACTGAGGTCTGACCACAGTTAAAAGAAAGTGCAGTGTTTCATCCAGGATGGCATCAACAGGGGGGATTTTCCCCCTTTACCAGAAAATTTAGGGGGGATTTCACCAGTTCATATGTGCTACTTGTATCTCTAACGTGTGACTCCCACCATTTCATTGGGGGCTGGTCCCCCCCTTGACAAATTACTAGGGGGTGCCAACATGTCAACAGAGGGGGAATCCCCCCGTCACCCTCTCTAGATGAAACACTGAAAGTGTAGACATTGTGTAGAGCCATCACCTTTTGATTAGATTATTCTGCCTTGTAAATTGGTCAATAACACAAACCACCGTAAAGCCGCAATCTCCAGGGTGCCGTGAAAAAAACCAGATGCACTTTAAAATGTCCTTTTGAAATGTTTGAAGTGTAGGTTCTTACAAAAATACTGCAAAGACTTTGTGAAGATAAATTTGCAGTATGTTGCAAAGGTTACAGTAATTCTGTTATGCGAATTGGTTGTGATGTATGCAACGTTGAAAACTATTTTTCTTCTATCTATTGATGTATTGTCCATCATTTTTATTGTAAAACGCATTTTCTTGTTCGACTCAGCTTAGTGCCCAAATCAGTGTTTGGCTTGTCAAGACAGCTTGTATGTGTAGTGTTTGACCTCTCTTTGGTTACATCATACGCTACATTCTCACCACATGTATATGTAGTTATTGACAAAATTTAATGAATGCTAGTACAGACAGGATTTCATCTGTCAACAACATTGTATATAAATCTTTGATATCATACTTTAGGGAGAAAAATAAGTGTTACTTTTTTCTGGAAGAAAGTAATTGGTCAAAAGGTATGACAAACATTATAATTTCTCTTTAATGATTTGATCTCCAAGTGTTGTGCAGATTGATTGATCTCGTTTTTGAATTCTAATGGGGATAAGGTTGATGCAAAAATGCAGCAGATGGGCCAGTAGTGGTAGTTTTTAGTAAGTTTTTTCACAAAGTTTGCTTTTTCAACGTCAACTACAGGTTCCTGTTCTACACAGCATTCAGCTTGTCAACTCAGCCTTGTATATGTGTAGACTGCATTGTTTTTGTCGACAAGTGAATGCTTGGCTAATGTGCAGCATCTCGGAAGCTGTTCTCCAATTGGTTGGCTGAATCTTACCGTTAAAAATGAATAATACTAATCAACTTCCTAAGTTGCTGTGAATAGTGACAATCGACCAATCAGATATAACCTTCCGAGCCAGCTGCACATCAGCAGGGATACAGGGAATTCTAGTTTGGACAAGAATTCAAATGTTTACAATAACAGTGCATTCTACATGTAGAGAGACTTGTGTTGATGAGCCAAATAGTATTTCAACAAGCTTCAAGAAGCAGAATAAGAACTTTCGGCCTACATATAAAACAAAAACAATCATTGTGAAAAATTTTCAAACAACGCAGCTACTGGCCCACTACCATGAAGCATATTGACATTGTGTACTGTGTATTCTTCACCATTAATTTTTATATTTAATTGTTTTTTTCTGAGTAAATCAATGCTGATGGAGTTAAGTCTAGATCAGTGTGTGCCAGGATCAGAAACAGTGTCTGCTTTCTTGTCTATAACAGTAATAATGTCTAGCCAAAGTGACTCTGATTTCTCAGACCTAAATGTCTGTAAAACCAAGCAGCAATAAATTCATATTACAGCAATATACCCCACTAATGTAAAACCTCCAGGGGTCTTGGCTAGCCGATACATCAAAATGAAAAAAATATAATGATATTCACGTATGCCCTAGAGGGGAAAGTCAGGATGGTTTTGTAACGCTACATCTAACTCACCTAAGTAAAATGTTAGTTGTCATAGAGACCAGGACTGATAGATCCCTGGTCTAGTGCAGCTTAAAATTCTGGATGAAATTTCAGTTTAGTTTCACAAAGTCCTACATGGAGGGTATACTGAAATAATTGAACTTTGAACTTTGACGATGGCTGTATGTAGTCTCTCTCTCTCACATCCCTTTGTTGGCTACACAGTGTGGCCCTCTTCTGCTCTGGCGTATTCAGCGAGGTCTTGCTACACTTTTGACGAGGGGGCTGACCTAACTAGACTGTTGGGCCCAGGGGCACATCAATGTAGGTTGAAGTTGCGCAATAAACCAGGGACTGTGAGAGAGACACCGGGCTGTGTCATGTGGCGAGTGTTTGCAGGAACTGTAATGCAAGGGAGTGGATGGTTATACATGTATACACTCTGTGACATTTCTCCTTGTAGACACCTCTGTAAACAGGGCACCTCTGTACTCAGAACAATGTGGCTATCAGCTCACCTTTTGGCTCCTCTGTATTTAGGATAACTTTATAATCAGGACACCACTGTTATCGGGGTACCTTTGTAATCAGGACAATTCGCCATTAGGGAAAAAAAATCAAGCCAAAAGTCACAACTGAGTGAACTACCCTGAGAGACATCTTTCTCGGACAGAGACTTTGTACTCCATCAGATGAACAAGATTTCCTTTGGACCCAGTGTACCTGAAATCACTTTGTTCGCGAGACTTTCCTCGGAGAAAGCACATCAAATACACCCATGAATGAATTACATTGCGGCTTGGCATACCTTTAGTGCTGACAATCATTTAGAAAGTTGTATATTGTAATTTGTACTAAAATGGAGAAGGTGAGAGAGGGGGCCCTGAGAAATTCTGTCCAATGGACTCATGTAGACACATTCCATTATACTGACAGCTGTGCTACTTGTATGACACAAGTTTAGGACAGCCAGCCATAAACACATTTGTAGATCTTGCCCTGGTTTTCCACCAATGTGAGTTCGAAACGAGCTGTAGATATGAGACAATGAGCAACAATGATACAATGTTGAGTTCCTTAACATCATCTCATGTATCATATATTTTAATTATTCCAAAAGAACAACAGCTATAATTATTGGTAACGTTTTGTTATTTTTGTCTCTAATAAAAACAACTATTTTTCTTTATGGAGCATGTTAAAATACAAATTATTGGCCCGGCCAACACATTAGATATTTATAATATTGAAATTCAAAATGGCTGTGTTAACTCTATGGGGCAAAATAAAATTTTCAATTTTCAAAAAACTAAGCCGGTGAAAAGTTTTCATTCTCCAAGAGCTTTGAAATGAACTCCCACATGTGGTCAAAAAAGAATTCTGAAAGTTTTTGAGTCGGAACATATGTCCCCGTGGCACATAACATTCAGTCGTCAATAATAATATTGGACATGAAACATAGGTTGTTTTTATTTATTGAACACAAAGCATTATGACGTGCTTTAGGCAGGGTGAAAAAAAAATTGTATTTTGAAGACATATGAAAACCACTGGAAAATAAATCAAAGTTACAGTTAATGGAGCTTTAATAATAATGTGTAAATGTTCTTTGAAAATACATTACTCACCAAACAATTTTGTAAGCAATATTAGTTTGACATCAATAACCAGAGGTTGGTCGTAGTATTCATTTTAATTTTGTAATAATGACTTCAAATATCGTGTATCTGCTCTCTGACCTAAATGTAATGTATCATGGTTTTTATGAACACCCAACAACAAATCTGAGAGTTGCCATGGGTTATGGCACTTACATGTTAGTTGCTACAGTTGACTCTGATTTACAGCAGTCAGAGCCCCATGCTAAACACATCTACACTGTATTCTAAACATACCTCATCAATCAGGGCTACGATAATCACATTACGGCCGACTATGACAGTAGCATAAAAAAGTAGATTCATTTAACGCATGATCATTTGTTGTTGCCCATCTGTGAGTTATATTTGCTGGCCTGACAATATTTAGCCTTCATCCTTTGTAAGACCTTGCAAGTTTGGTGTTTTCAAAAGCCCAGTAGATGTGTCTTTCCATGATTTTTTTCTCTATTTTTGTTTTTAATGTTGTCTAAAGTTTCTTGTTTTACTTCCCAAAGCATGTTGAAACTCTTTAAACTGGTCAATACAGTGTCTGTTTTTATAGAATGCACAACATTTGAACTCTAGTCTGGACCAGAATTCACTTGTCAACAATAACAATGCAGTCTACATATGTACAGGCTGAGTTGACAAGCTGAATACTGTGTATCTCAACTTGCTTCGGGGAGCAGAACAAGAGAAAATTATTTAAGTTTGCTAGGGGTCTCCCATCACTTTGTGAAGCAATTGGATCCCCTAGGCTTGTGTTGTAAAATTTTTCAATGTGGGCCAAGAATTCTTCAGTCTTGTAGAAATTTATGGATGTTACAACAGGTCAGTACACTTTTAAGAACAGATGCAGAAATCTTAAACCAATGGGCAGAAATTATATTTTCTGATGTGCTGTGGGAAAATCTTGCTACACCCTGGAAATATATATATTTCAGAATTGGCAGACTTTTAGAACAGGTGTATAAATTTGAGATAAGTAGATTTCTACATGTATGGTCTGTTCTTTGAGGATTTGATTCCCTGGCTGAAAATTCTTATGATCTCATTCCAGAAATTTACTGCTTTTACAAGGTAAAATGCAAGTAACCGAAATGCATCTTAAGATTTTTCATGAATTTTGATTTTGAAAAGCCAGTCACATGCTATTCGTGCTAAACAGACAAACTCTTTGTTTTACATAGACATTTTGTTTAGTATTTTTATTAACACTATTATGGTTCATTTGCTTGATTTCCATGGATACATCATTTGCATTGGATGAGTGCTCAGAAAATGTTGTTTCTTTCACGTGTTGTGACCTTTGACCCAACTCATGGTAAGCTCAGAGTAACATTGGATACCCTGTAAGTGGTCAGTAAACAATGCATTTTCAGTAAGTGTGGGATATATTCAATGACTTTCAGTAACGTATACACCAGTCTTGCTGTGTTTTCAGTGACTCTGTATTGACTACACCGATTTAACCGTCCCTCTTGGAGGTTGGAAAGTTTTACTCCCGTTCTGCGTCCTGCAAAGTCGACATTGCCTAATTCACAGGGGCACACTGCAGCACATACGCACTTCAGTATTTCATGGGATATATTCACCGATATTTTCTGATTTGGAAAAAAAACCTGTTCATGGTCCGTGGAATGACAACCAGGAGTCCCAACTGTGCTTGTAGTTCAGATGACAATGGAATTCTGAAGAAAGTTTGTGAATATTTGTCAGCTGAACATACAACCAGTATTTTGTCTTTATACCCCTGAATATCATGGTGATGTATTTCAAGATTTTTTTTCAAATTTTCTCTGTTAATAATTCAAGTATTGATATTGCATAGCGTTGAATATTTTGAATTGTAGAATTCACCTTCAAGTAAGCTAATTAGGACTGTAAATACCTTTCTGTATGAAATATCAGCTGACCCCCCAAAAAACTATAATTTCAATGTTTTTGCTCTAATTATAGGGTGATAACATTGAGAAATTTAATATCAGGGATACGATATTGAACAAAAACGGCACTGGATGAGTTTTGTTCAGTGGTAGTCTTTAATTCCCAAACCAGAATTTTCACTTTCAAGTCAGCCAGGTTGTCAATCTCAGAATTTCAGCAGAGTGAAGTTTACATTTTGACCACTGCATTTTTGCCCCATGACAAAGAATATTATTATCAATCATAAATTAATGATTTGACATTTTGCCACTGGAATTTAAATTTTTTCATGCAGTGATCAATTAAGTCGGGTATTTGAATGAAAATTAAATTAATATGAACCAAATTTACAATTAACACAGTTCTTTGTGCTTGAATCAAATTCGCACCAGACCTTAAAAACTTAATTATCTAAATCGACCTGCAACAATCTAATTTAGCGAATTGGAAACTGGCATGTAATTGTATTTCCACCATGATATGTGTTTTTAATCACAGAAAAAATAATTAAAGATAATGCATGATAATTGTTAACTAGTTGACAGACAAAGAAACCTTTTTGCTAAGTAATTACATTTTGTCTCTGGAGAGACAAATATCCCAGAACAGCCAACAGTTTTCAGTAAATTCTGTCCTAAGGATTCATTTTAATCTCCTTCGAAAATTATTAATACATAGAGTCAGGCATTAAAGAGTAAAGTTTTCAAATCACCCATAGGCCTCTTTTAGTGTACCTTGTAGCAAAATCAACGTAGTTGAATTCCCGTCCTTGTTGGAGAGAATATGAACCTTTGATATTAAATCAGCGACAGGCAATGAAAGCAATCTAAATAATACTTTATCTCTTCCAGGGGATAGCATTTACTGAGTGGGTTCTCTGAAAGTTGGATGTCTGTCAAGGAGCTATCATTTTAACCGTACTATTCTTGAAAAAATAAAAAATAAAAAAATCCAGTCGTCTCTTATTTATTTTTGACAGCTATGATTTTATGGTATTTACCGTTCTAGGTCTACAATTATACTTTATAGTATCACATAAAAGGTAAAGCGGAGACTGGAAATGAAATTAATAAAAAATTGCAAGAAGCTTCTTGTTAGTTTTGTTTGATTACACGGTATTTGTAATGTAAGTTGATTCCTATAGACGTTTTGTGTTATTATCAACATGCAAACATTTTTATTTTTCCCCATAGAGTTAACCCAGGGATGGTGGCCATTTTGAATTTCAAATATCAGTAAATGTTAAGTAATTTGTTTCTCTAGTTCCAAACTTTGCATGGTTACCCTTGATTTTTATGATTGATTCCTTAAGAAAATAGTTTAAGGACTTGCTGAGCAAAGTTTGAGCTGAGGTGCATACTTCCTTAATTGTAGAAATCTGTGATTTCAATTACAGGTACAGGTGATGAATATAAGCAATATTTCATGTTAGATAATAAATTAAATACAGTAAGTGAGATGAGTAGGTGCTTATAAAGTATGGTTTTCTTGAAATAGGTTATTTTGTTTGTCAATAAAGAGATGAACTTTGTGAAGTGTATGAACACCGGAAAAGTCACCAATGGAAATACAGGAATATAGAGGAAACATTCACAGTGATTGCATTCCTGGATAAACCTGCTGATTGTGTGTTGATTTGATATTCTGTGGAATAGATGAAGGAGTTTGATTTATGGAGTTGTTACACAGTTGCAAATTCTGTTGACCAAGTTGCTACTTTGTAGCCAACTTAGACTAACTTTGCAACATTGTTGCTAGATTTGCCTATGTTGTGGACAACCATCTGTTGATTCCTCCGATAAACATAACCTGTGCAGTAATTGGAAACTAAAGGTCAAGAAACATTTGTCTGTCATAACACGGTATTGGTTTTGCAACTGAGAGACTTCATCTGATTCCATGGCAACAACAAAGAGCGTTATTAGTGTGACCTTGGATTGACCGTTCACTTTGCTGGCATTTTGACAATCTTGTACAGAATATAAATTGCAGTCTGCCAGATCTTTACAGTTGAATCATCTGACCAATCAAGGCCTTGCAAATAAACAGATCTGCCAATCAGGGCTTTCAAAGGAAGCAAATCAAAGTAATAAAGACTGTTTGAGGAAAAAACTGACCAATAAGGGCTTTATACAGAAACAAACCAACCAATCAGGGATTTACGACAAACTAAACTTACCATGGGGATTACTAAAGGTAGGTATTCCAGCCATATTATTTGTGGTCAGATCCCGTGATTTGTGTTACTGTTCATCATCATCACAACTAACAATGTTGTACTATTTCTGTGGATGGTGTACATGCAATAGCGTTGATTGCGATTTCAGGTTTGATACTAAATATAGCTGCATGTGTGCGACTTTCAGACAACGTTGCCTGAAATTCGGACAAACTTTGTTGTTGCATGCGCAGTTGTTGTTGCAACTTGTAGTCTGAGCCATAAAATACCACTAACTAGTGTGACTTTTAGTAACCTTAGTAAGGTTAGCAGGTTTTATTTTCATTGTTTATGCGGAAAATGCAGACAAATATTTATTTATGCATGTTAATGAGAGAAAAACATGACATCATTTGCGATCAGTGCTATTACTGCTTACCTTACCAAAAACTTCAGAGGAATATTTACTTTGAATATTGGCAATATATGGTACCATTTCATTTGGAATCATCTGCATTTGTTAGTAATTAAACATGATCTCATCAGTGGGGATGGTATTTGTACGATTAATCAGAAAAGACTGGTAGCTAGACTCCATCCCATAGTTATGATGCGCTAAAGTATATTGATACACACCCAAAAGGTCAATGTTGAATTGTAATGCAATATTTTTCATTCTTTTAAAGTTTTAAGGAAAAAAATAACGCTAATATTCAGAAAAAGTCACTCCAATCTTTCTGTCGATCAAGCATGGTTTTTTTGAGAGCAATCTTACAAATAGTCTCCTAGCTAATCTGTAAATATTAATTCAAACATACTTTTTTTTAAATTTGCAATAGTACCTGATTGATAGGGTGTGGCTTGTTGCCATGGTTACCATTTTAATGTTTTTTACTGGACAGATGGGCCATATTGTCTGTACTTCTAACCACTGTATCATTCAAT
>LD349451.1:60561-74856 GCA_001465055.1 Ptychodera flava | reverse complement strand
ACTGTGTTGCATGTTTTCTTCAGTGATTTTATACAGAAATTCTTTTCCTGTGAATAATAGGGACAATTTTTCGTTTAATGCATAACTGCATTTTTGAAATGTTTGTTTTATGATAGTAAATGTTTGTATAGTAATGAACTTTATTGTGTGTACCAAAGTACAACCAATACTCACAGCCTGGCAATGAAATACAGTGAAACCTGTCTAATAAGGTCACCTTCAGGAATGGAAAAAGTGTTCTTAATACAGAGGTGTCCTTAATAGACAGGTGAAATTCTATTCAAAATGTAGCTTTTGGTTCGATAAATCTGTCCTTTGTAAAGAGGTTCCTTATTAGAGAGGTGTTCGTAATGACCAGTTTCACTGTATTGTAATGCATAATAGTAAAATATTGCAGACTTACAGTATGTGATATTTTCGCCATCTGTGAAACTATTGATTCTCTACTGACAGTACAGGGCTAGAAATTACTGTCATTTTAGTAAAATTTTACACTTTTTTTCAGTGAGATTGTATTCACAAAGATTGAATTCACAAAGAGCATCATTTTACTTCTACTGCTAAATTAATGAGTAGATTTTTGACCGGAAATTGTCGACCAGACTTTCAGGATTGCAGCTCAATTTGTCCAGTATCTTTCTAGAAAGGAACACTCTTCATCGATAAAAATGTCTTTTTCAACGAGAACGAAATCAGTTCAGATGAAAAGTGGTGGAATTTACCAAACAAAGACGTACAATAGATCAGCAAAATGCTGGAAAGAGCAGCTATTCATGTCTTTTGAATTTTGTAAAAACATTCTCCATACTGAGAAGTACTACGTACAGATTCTATAGAGTATAGATTAATTGACTAGACTTGTATGATACGCCTCTAAAAGTGAGTGCCGCGGATCATTGTCGCAGGCCATCACAACAAATGCCTTTGTTGTATGGATCCTTCACCACCAAAATTATCAATTTAATTTCATTCAAAAATTATTGTATGCCAAAGTTTCATATCATTGAGATACTGTTTTTTTTCTTCAAGAATGTCATATTTCTTTCAAATGACATGTTTATCAATTATTAGAATGGAGTATAAGCCCATTTAGTGGCTATCAGAAGTTTCAGAACTGAAAACGGGCAAATGAATGAAAAAAAAATCTGAGTGAATCTTTGCTGTAAATTGTAGATTTATTAAGACTTTGATGTTAGTATTTAGAAAAATAAACATTGTATAATCATTCAAAAAGCTATATTTTTTAAAGTTTTCACTTTGCTCTCAAAATGACACACAAGGGTGAATTTTTTTTTTAAAGTTATAAAATATTTGCATGAAATCTGATGTGATATTTCATGAGACTTCCTCTTCTGAATAAGAGCACTTACAAAGATCAGTGTAACAAGTTGGGTAAAATTGACGCAAAACATTTTTTTTATTTTGAATGGCCAGGTTTATGATGAAACTTTATGAAAGGTTATATAGCTATGTCACAAAAACCAATCAGTACCCATTATATCATTTATAATGTGTTGCCATGGTCACAGATAACTTAATTAAGTCTATATGAATGTTTAAATGGCTTTCGCTATTGGCCTCTAAACACGCTGAATTGCGATTTTACCGTAGAGATCCCTACATGTTAGAAATCTCTTTCAGTTGTGAATAATGATCACACAGGTACCATCCCATGGCTTTGTCTGCTAATGGCGTCTTGAAATCCCACTGAAACACTTGCATTTTCACTATTCAATTCTTATCCAAACATTGATTGGCAAGGTTCACTGAGACGCAGTCGTCACTTTAGATTTATTCCTAAGGTCATAGGTCAAAGGTCACACAAAGCAGTCATGGGTCGATTGATGTATCAGTGACATGCCTCTTTTTCTTCACTGTAAACTGACTTTAAAAGTTAAAAGACTGCTAAAGAGTTGTAAATTTTAACATCTAAAAATGAGTATCATTATATAAAGTGACTTGCTATATATTACTAGCTACATAAAATAAAATTACCAAAAGTTGGTAGATATTAAAATATTTCAAACTTTGTTTTCTTTCAGGCATTTTAATTTTCCGTCCTACCTCCATAACCAAGGATGCCTCAAAAACCCAACAGTTACCATGGCAACAGTGTGCGCAATTCGATTGGTCCAGGTTCTAGACTCAAAAAGATGGCGGCAAGTCCTGGAGCCCTTAACGCTTCACTTAATTCAAGTTTTAATCTTAATTCAAGTACAAATTCCACAGATGTACCCTGGCACGATGTGAGTTTCAATATTTACCATAATCATATTAAGGTACCACGCCTCAAAAGTGAAAGACTCAAACTTTTGCTCAAACTTTCCTGAATAGAACTTTCAACCAATCTCTCAACAAATCAAGAATAAAATGAGCGGTCGTCATGCAAAGTTTGGTGCTAGAGAAACAAATTACCTGACATTTGCTGATATTTGAAATTCAAAATGGCCACATTCTTGTTTACCTTTATTAGGAAAACTAAACTTTATTAGGAAAACTAAAATTAATATGATGAAAAGTTTCCTTACTCAAAGAGCTGTCTGAACAAATCTGGCAGTCTGAACATAAAGGTAGAATGCGCCTCAGGGACAGATATTCACACTGTCAAATTTTTACAATATTTTGTGTGTCTACTGCTTGTGTAGTGTCACTTTGAAACTCGGAATGTTGACTGATAAAGTGAAAATTTAAATTTTCACATTGAGTTAACACAAGGATGGCATGTGATTTCAAATGTTGATGAATGTTGGTCAATTTATTTCTCTGGTGCCAAAATTTGTAGCATGACTCGTGATTTTATTCTTGATTTCAAATGAAAGTTTGATTGATAACTTAAAACTTTGAGTATTAAAACATGTAATACCTAATTTTCTCAAAAGAAAGTCATGTGAAACTCTATCCGTCAATTAGACTGTTGCAATTTGTAATATTTATCATGAATATTTGGATTTGTTAGGATCGTAAGCCAAGTGGTCGGAAACGACTAGGCAGTTCTAAACGAAGGGGCCCATTATCGACGGCTGAAATAGCGCCCTCATCGGGTAAGTACAAGCCTAGTTTAGAGACACTGATCATTTTTCGGTAGACATAGTTTATTACAAGACACATACATTGTGCCTTTATATCCATGATAAGTATTTCCATGGCCTTTATCAATAAATCTATCTTTTCGATGTCAAATTTTCAAAGTGAAATGTTGCAGGCAACAATAATATACAAGTAGTTCCTTGGGATTCAAGTCTCGCGCATGCTCACTTTACAACTTTTGCGTTTTAATCATATGTAAATTCTGTGAATCGTACCCTTCCATTTAGGTTTCCCAGCGTTATCTGAGATTGACGGAATAGACCCTGATGAGGAACTGCGTGACCAATTACGAGAACCGCTGGAGGAATGTAGTCGTCAAAGACTGCGTGCCATTCGTATCAGCTTACGAAGACTCGGGGGTAATGTTGAGAATCGGATCACTGGTAAAGAGTTGTGGAGCGTATTCTCCGAACACAATATCAAAATATCGGGAAGAATATTCCAGATGATACTCAATAAGTATGAAGATCAATTTGGAGTTGATTATGAAAAATTATGGAAATTTATGGTAGAGGCTCAAAAACTAACAGGTATTGTACATTTGGAAATGAAATATTTGGCTCAGACTTTTTAAATATTTTTTAGCTCCTCTCTCAGTGACGCAGAGCTTATCAGATAGGCTGATAGTCCATCGTCATCTATCGTCCGTCGGTCTGTCTCTATGTCTGTCCATTGGTTGTTCCTCAACATTTTGCTTCTTGTTTGGAATGGCTGGTCTGATTGCTTTGACATTTGGCATGCACATTCCGTAGGGTGACCTTGCTTAGGTTTGTTCAAAGTGTAGTTAAATTTTCATATTGTTTTGAGACAAATTTTCTTTTTTTTTTGCTAAAAATCTTCTCTGAAACCGCTTGTCTAATTGCTGTGAAATTACTCCAGATAAAGTGACTTTCAATTCTGTTCACACCATTTTGTACTTCATTTCCAGGACGTGATAGCGTCCAGGCAACCAATAAACTGAACGAAAGTTTCAGCCGTTTCAGTGCGTCCTCATTGGAGGAATATGACGCCGAGGACATCAATATGCTGGTGAGATTACACCGAGCATTACAGAACAGTACAGAGTTTGATCTGGATGAAATGAGAGCTACATGTCAGGACAGAGACAAAGGAAGAAGTGGTCAGATTGATAAAAAACAGGTTGGGAATACGCAGTCATACTTTCCACAATTTGAAAAGCGCCTGTCATCTATGAATACATTTTAAAGAAAGACTAACGCTGCATATGAAAAAACATATAGTGTGCCCAAGGAAAATAGCTATAATGTATTTGTTCAAGAAAATAAGTTCATGTTTTTATCCATTTGGGAAAATAGCTATAATGTTTTTGATGAATGATCGCCAATGTATCCTTGGTGTGTAGAGGGAAATATGAGACATCATCTACAGCGGATATTATCACGTTTCTTTATTATAGATGAGGAAAATTTGTGATGAGCAACACTTACCAGTGCATGGAGCTCTGCTGAATGGTTTGTTGAACAGGTGTGATGATGAGAAAAATGGACAAATCAGGTGAGAGAGACAGTGAGAACCATGACAGACAGGCAGACATTTATGCATACAGACAGACAGATACTTCGCATTAAAGGTAACATGGAGTCCACATGGGAAGCAATAGTAAAAATGAAAGACAAGAGCTAATAGGGTTTTATAATATCATGAGAGGGGCCATTCTATATGAAAGAGGAAGGAAAGCTAAAAACATGAAGGTGACCACACCGCAATACATACTGTCACTTTACCTGTAAAAATATAATATACCATAGTGTACCTATTTTGATTTCTGTTAATTCTTTGAAGGTTGTCAGAGTTATTGCATAGATGAAACTGACTGTCATTAAAATGTTGACCCATCCGTTGTTATACTTCTGATTATCTTGTATTTTACTATTCCTGAAAGGTCACGACCTTTGCCCACAATTCTGTCTGGCCAGGTTTCCATAGCAACTCAGAACTCTGCTTCATGTCTTCAACTCTTTTTATCACAAACTGCCTTTTGTATCGCAGACTTTCATTTTTCCAGTGCATTCTTGCATTTAAATGTTCTCATCTGCATAACAAAAGCAGCTCATTAATATGCATCTGTCACTCACAGAATGGCGTCAGTTATTTCAAACTTCACTTCAGCTCTCAACTTGTGCTTTTCTCAAATGCATGCATTTCAAATGCGATCATTCGGAGAAACCTGGCAGACAGGTTCCAGAGATGGGAAGAGCACTCTGACATGTCCAAGGACATCCAGAGTGACCCCTCCCGTCTCTCAAACCAGCTGGCCAGAGGTCATGACCTTTCTGGAAAGAGCAGCCAGCATCAGCATTGACCCCCAGACCGGTGAGCCGGACATCGTACACATGATGGTCAGACCTCTCAGTGGACGACGACCCAGGTCAAGCCGTCCAAGACCGATTGAACCTTTGAAAGAGTCAGCGGCTGAAATGCAAATCAGTGCAGGTGAGAATGGTGACTTCCTGAATGGTTTTGTCGGTATCTTGTTTATTTTTTTCACAGATTAGCTCAAAGAAAATGGATCTATGAAATGTTATGTCCGTTGTCTTCTTTTATTAATTCATTATACGTGAAGGTGACGTGAACTTTCCTCATAAACACCATTCATGCAATAAACTCTACTTACTGATGTATGCATCAGTTTTCCCTCCATCAATAACTTAGAAAATGTCAGAATGTACGACGATAAACATGTCATCTGCATGCATTTCCATTATTTTCTACACATCGTTTCTAATTCCGTGTTTTTTTTTTGTTCCTACGTTTTATAGGTAAAAAGTGTCTTTTCGTTTAAAAATGCAGGGTTTTTATCAGTTTAAAACGAACTTTTGTACAAACTTGTTAATGTTTTAACATTTAGAATGCAAGATCCTTTGAAGTAGGAACATTTATGATTGATAATGAGCTGTTTTCATCAGACTTGTTCACTGAAATAATGCTTCTTAGTCATGATTCAGACATCAGATGTACCTCAGAAAAGGTTTATTTTATTGCAAACATATAGTCTTTCTATGACCACAGACCAGCATTCCAAATACTCAGCTTTGACAGGGATGTATGCATTGTCTGAGACTTGTCAAATGTAAGCGCCCTCTACATCAGAAGTTGGGCAGTAGCCATGGTTTCTGACTATTGGTCAGCCATATTTGATCAGGACTTACACTTCTCTAAGGACCTGGTGGACTAACTTCATTAATCATTAATACACCTACATTTCACCAGCTCTAAGCCAAACACACTCCTCACCAGAATTTGTCAGTCAATACATGTCCCTCTGTTTCCATGGTTACCATTTAAATTACAGGGAAGCCAGCGAGACCCATGTCTTCAAAAAGACCTCTCCAGAAAGGTAGAAAATCTGTCTCACTTCACCCAAACTTCCCCAACTACAGCTCTCCTTTCTCACCTTTAAAGTGATCTGGAATTTTTCCCTTTCTATATCGATTGTTCCCATTTTTCTCTGATTGTCACAAATGCACTGTATTTTTCCCCTTAAGTAGGTAGATTAGAATTATTTTCACAAAATTTCCCAGGATTTGTTTATTTATCACCCAAGTTCTCGTCCCTTAGCACTTTACCATTTGATGTTTTCCCAGCCTAATATCCAACAATACTGATCTTATTGTTTAAAATCTTTGCTACCGTGAAAAGCTGGCACACATATTTAGTTGTTACTTGTAAAAGTGAAGATAGTAAAGTCATTGACAGTGTCAGCTGGTACTTCGGGGACATGAAGTGAATAATTTGCATATTAATGCTCATTATGTCTGCATAAATTAAGTCATAAATATTCATTACATGATGCATAGAATTACTGTGCACACTTATAATTTATTCGTAAAATTTGAATATATATTGTTGTATTCATTTTTGCCAATATTCACCGATAAGTACTGTATTTGTTTGGAAATTCTTGCCAACAAAAATAGTAGCGCTCATAAGTGCAAAGTTTGCAAAGAGCTTCAGTTAACTGACTCATCGACGAATGTTTGGTCAGAGTTCATTCATGTTCCAGTACTGGCCCACATTCAATATCATACCTGTTTTATTCATGTTCCAGGGCCTGCACTAAAGAAATCCTCCCCTCCCCAAAAAGAATCAACAGGTATGTTTTATGTATCAGATATGTACCACAGGAGTTGGAGTATTTTGCTTTTTTACATGCCTTGGACATTTCAAAGTGTTTTTATAATTGCAAAATTTATTCAGTGATTTCAAGCTGAGATGAGGCCAGCAGGCAGATAGGCAAACTTCCTTTTTCTCAGAAGGGATGCAAATCTTTATTCACTTTTAATCACTGATTAGATTAACAAATGTTTTTATGTCAATTTGAAAAACAATGTAAGGGCTTTTGCAACCAATAACATTATAAAAATATCATTTGCATATTATCAATCCAGGTGATACCACTCCAGCATCCAATAGGAAGGCACGGTTTGATTTTTCACTTGGTAATGGTTCAGAGAAAAACGCATCCTCATCTAAAGCATTAGACTCACCTAGAGAGAAAGCAAACGAGACAAAAAAGGAAAAGAAGGGTCTTGAATTGACATTTGAGAAGAAAGTTCAGGAATCAGTACTGGAGAAGAAAGTTCCGGAGTCATCGAAAGGAAGAAAGACACCAGAATCTCCTCGCGAGAAAATACCTCATGATGGAAATCATAAATCAGTGGATTTTAACAAGGAAAAGGAAAAAGAGATGAAGAAGGAAGCCGGAAAAGAAAGGAAGGAACCTGATTCTCCAAGGGAATTGACAGTTCCGGAATCTCCTAGAGAGGCTACAACGACGGAGAAGAAGTTTGGATCAACAAAGAGTTTGAAATCAGAGAAAAAAATACCAGTTGCCATTGCAATCCCAATTGCTGAGTTGGAAATTAGTGAAAAGGTTAAAGGTGAGGCTGTGAAACCTGATTCGTCAGAAAATACTCCAAGAACGGAGGCAAAGGACACTGGGTCTACTGAGCCTGGTCCTACATCTCTTAGAGAGGGCGCTCCACAGGAAGTCAAAACAGAGGGCGCTGTGCAATTTGCTGTTGCAGAGACCAGCGCACAAACCGCTACTTCACGCGATGCTGTGAGCACTGCATCTCTGAAAAGCACAGCTACTGCGGAGAAATCAGAAACCCAACAAGACAGAGACGAGAAAAATCAACAAGACAAAGAAGAGAATCAAAAGTCCTCAAGCAGACAGTCTTCGGCCAAGACACCAACCCACTCCAAGAAAGATGGCGATGCTTCCAAGACTGGTGCAAAAGCAGATACAAAGAAACCCGGTAGTGGAAAGGGAGTTAGGAGTCGGCCACCAGTGAATAAATCAGTGCAGAACATCAAAGCAGCAGCTACTCCCAGTGACAAAGGGAAAAAGAACACTACCAAGGATGACAAAACTAAGAAAGGTAATTTTATACAACCTCTTCCTCAGTATGACCCTACAGTTTTAAATCTATTGTTTACAAGTATGGAGATGTAGCGGACTACATTTTTATATAGAGTGCAGTTGTTGAGGTGGGAGGCAGGGGGACCTTGATGTTCCATACATCTGAAATGATATTTGCTAGAATAAACCTTGTGAATAATATTATTGTTCATTGCATGAGTGCACAGGCTACATTGCTCATTCCAGTGAAAGTTACTTCTATGAAGATGAATCCAAAATTGACTTTGTTGCTGAATATTTAGAATTTAGATACTGGTGTTAAAATGTTTTAAAAAATACTGAATTATATGTATGTGGCAACCTTGATACTTAATATGCTTTTTATTTTGTTACAAAACAAAATGTGAAACTCAGTGTTCTGAAGTAACCGGGAATAATGTATTTGCATGTAGGAAGCTGTTTGTTGAATCTTATGCTGTCTTCTTTTCACTTTTAATTGAATCTTCTTGTCCAATCTTTACCTTATCTTTACTATCATCTTTTTTTCCATTTCTATCCGTCGTCAGCTACAAGTGGAAGTCCTGCCCAGCAAAGAAAAAATGACCTCCTCTTAAGGAGTCTTAGTCTTAAGGAAATATACAAGCCTCTTGATTTTCGTAAAGGTGGATTAACATATGTGTCAAATGCAAAGTTTGCAATAATTGCAGTGTGAACTAACATGATAAATTCCCTTCATCCTTGACCCCATGCACTTTGACCTTTACAACCAGCATTGGATTTGGATTTGAATGTTGGTGTCTAATTTGTCAAGAGTGTGTTTGTGTTCCTTGCACTTTTAGCCTTTCTGTTTTACCATTAAAGTTGAATTACTATAAACATGTAATTTAATACTAGTGGCGAATAGAGTAGTATACAGTTTTGTTTCTGTTGGAAACTATGAGTGTGCAAATGAATTTATGTTGAAATAGTAGTCTGATGAGTGATTTTCATTCACAAACTCTCAAAACAAATCCTGTTGTTCTCTGAGATGTTTCCCTCCAACTCATTTACCATTGACTTTGGAACACTCTCATTGTTTTAAATGAGATGGTTGGACCCGAATACTGGGAGATGGGGGTGAAAGGGTCAAATCTTGCACGACATGAATGAGATAACTTTCCCTTCCCGCCAAACTACAAACCTGGTAAATTCAGATGGTGCCTTCGTGTCCAGATGGTTAATTCCGTTTGTATGTTGACCAAATTGACTTAGTATTTGCTTTCCATTCATGCTGATTTTTGGCCCCTGAAGAGTGGCCAGTTGTTTTTATAAGATCTTATGCTCACAATTATAGTTTGAAAATGACCAATACCTGTGTAGCATAACGGTAGTTAGAAACTATGGTATTTTGTTTAGTGCTTAGGACTGACAATATTCCGTATCAGGATGCGGACTATATTCTAGTTTTCTTGCCACTGATCTTTCACAATTTTGAGACGAGATACCTGTACATCTCTGTTATCGGTGATTTAACTAAATGTTTTCCCCAAAAAACTTGTCAAAATGTTGAACACAAATGTGCACCGGATGGAATACTAGATTATTCTGCTTTTATGCTTTTATACATCAAACAAGACCTTTAGGAAGTGATAGATAAATTATCTGCTCCCCCATAATTTTAATATCATATTAGCATGCATGTGATGGAAGATACAATTAATGTCATTGACAAGCTAGATTATAGAGTACCTTTAATTATATTTTTGCATATAAACAATGCCATAACCACGTAAACCCCTTAAAGTGAGTGCAATATTGCAATTAGGGAAATTTCAATGTATTGTAGACTGAAAGATTCAGTCGCGTGCGGGCGCTCCGGCGCACTGCGACCTACGACCCTTTACCACGACTGAAGGCACACTGTACTTGGCCGCGGCAAACTCAAAGAAAAAAAGTACCGCCCACAACTGACTTCACAGACTTTTCAAATATGTAAATCATGCTAGTGTAATTTGAATATTGCTCACATGGGCTGTTTACAGGCATAATGAACACGCAGTAGTCAAGACAACAATGTCAATCAACTGCATCGGCAACGCCGACATTGCATAATCGCTCTACTCGGCAGACGAAAACAACGACACGTGTGTGTAAGCTTTATAGGCTAGCCGCTTGTCGGAGAAAAAAACTTACATGTAGATACAGTTGTCTGTATGGCTCCATTGACGCCTTTAAAAAAAACTCCATAGCATCTTTCGCGCTGAGCGCAGCAGAATGTGCAGTCTGTTGGGAGCTCGGAAGAAAAGATCGATCTTTTCGAAAACGACCGATATTCAGAAACTGAAGCAACTCTACACAAACAAAACATTACCGTACACACTAATCCAAACTTCCCTAGGAAAATCCGAGGCGAAACAAACATTTTTATTATCACAAACAATTGGATAAGAATGTAGGAACACATTTTTGAAACGAATCAAACACAAACTCGACACAAAAACATTTTGGATAGTTAGGTGGGGAGCCTCTTTCACATTTTTACTTTCGCGCTGAGCGCAGCAGAATGTGCAGTCTGCGGAGAGACTGTAGACTCTCGGAAGAAAAGGTCGATCTTTTCGAAAATGACCGATATCGCCAAGAAACTGAAGCAACTCTACAGTGGAACTGACGTCTGGACATCACAGCGGAGCCTGCCTTTGTAAAAAATAAACACAGTGTGCTTCGTCGATGGCAATTCCAACAAGATTTTCTTGATAGACATCGTAACTGAGTAATCTCCGCCACTCTCTCGTCATGATAGCCTCTCTGGTGAACTGAAAACAAACTGGAATTTACCACGCACAATTTGTTCCTTGGTACGTACGTCGTTTCGGAGATATGAACCGATCAAAACCGCCTTCACACCCATTTCGCTGCACTTCTGCACTTGATCTTTCATGAGTGAAATCAGGGGCGAAATCCCCAGAGCGATTGATCCTGAACGGTTCTTAAGTGTGTCCATAACTTTGGGTGCCAGCGTGTAAATCATAAATTTCCCATACCGTGGGACCCTGTTGGTAAAATAGCGGATACATCTCTGCCGCCGCAAAAACTTGAGTGCGTCTCTTTGCTCTGTTTTCAACATAATATTATATATGCCTACATCAGAACATTTACTGACTGCCTCAGCAATGCGAGTCGGCGATTGTTCGGATCGGCCATAATGATCAAATCGGAACGCTAGCCACAGACGCAACGTGAGTATAGCTTCGGCCGTTTGATTTTCAATACTTCGAGTTTGAGAAAACACGTTGTGTTTGTTGACAAACGAGACATGCTATAAGCTAATAGGCGGGACAAAAGCCAGGCGACAGTTTTGAATATGCTAATCACGATCACGCACTGAGTGAGCGATGTGGGCGGTCTTGTTACCCTACATACTGTCAATTAACTCGTTTCTGTAATACGATTGGTTCCAACAAAATTTTGTTGGAGAACAGGATTTCAACAGTGTGCCTTCAGTCGTGGTAAAGGGTCGTAGGTCGCAGTGCGCCGGAGCGTCCGCACGCGACTGAATCTTTCAGTCTAAATGTATTGTAGATGTCCTACTAACAACAATAAGCCATTTAGTGCGTTAAAAAGTAGTTACTAACACTGACCTTTAGGAAGCTGTAGTTTAAATTGCAGGAATAGAATTGGAAGAGCATTCTCTTTTTGCTACTTTTTCTCTGAACTTATTAGTGGAAGGAAACAGTCTAAATGTGTATGTGTTTGATTTTCAGGTTCCGCAGGTAAAATTCCCAAGAATTCGTCAAACGCAAGTCTTGCTTCTTATGAATCTCATCACTCCAAAGGTAATGGTCAATGGTTGTAAATGACATTTTGTTCTGTTTCATCTGTTTGAGAAAAGTCTATTGACAGTCACATTTCCACATGTGCCTTTATTATATATCTTCGCCCAGTCAAACAATGTACCAGTGTTCCTTGCTTTGATAAACTTTGTGAGTGATGTGTGATACCACTGTTTGTGTGTGAGTGCTTCATGAACTCTACAGTGTGTGTAGGGGTCGCAGTCAGCAAAAATTCTAACAACTATAGCTTGGTTATTGAACTAATCTTTTTAAGGGTGGGGATTTAGTTTTAATGCTAACATGTGTACTGTTACAGAATGGCAGACAGACAATCAAATGTAACTCTAAATACCCTCAGACAGACACTCAACAACATAAGTTATTAAAATTACGATTTTCTTAACCAGCAGACGAACTCTGTCCCTAACTTTTCCCACCTTTCTATCTGTACAGGTAAAACAGTCAGTGTTGGCAGTGCTGCTGAGACTGTATCAACCAACTCAACCAATCTGACAGTGGAAAGCAATGTGACATCTAACAGCACCAACAGTACAAACAGTGATAACAGTCATACACATGCTTCCAGCCAAGAGTCAACAAGTGATATCAAAGGTAAGAACTAGCATTTTACAATCTCAGTAAGCACAGTGACCAATGTGAGATACAAAAAATGTTCTATAGACTTCTATAGAATTCTATGAATCTTGGATTTTCTGTAGAATTCTGTAGAAAATGTTGCCAAAACTCTATAAACTTCTATAGAACTTATATAGATATGTGTAGATCTGAAGTCCAATTTCTTAGGGACATTTACCTATTCAGAATCCAGAAAAACGAACAATTGATGAACAAATACACAACAAAGTTGACAAAGTTAAAAAAGAAGACAATAGAGTCGCAACTAATGAAAGAATATAAGATGGATTTCTGGTCATAAACACGAGAAATACGATGATATCAACCGGGACTCGAACCCACAACGCACGGCACCCAATCACCTAGCGCAGAGGACAACAGACAAACCGCTCGACTAAATCCCCAATCTCAAAAAAGATTGAGAAGTGATGTCAGATGTTTCAAAAAGAGTGAACACATCCTGCCCAACATGTAAAGAAAGAAACAAGAGAGAAGCATCAATTCAAATTGAAAGCGGCAAAGTGCGTAAGTTCAAAATTATAAGTGATCATAAAATGTGAAGTTTTTAGAGGATTGCTCTAAACCATCAGGCTTTTTCTTAATTAATATTTTTTTGCATACAATTGCAAGGTTAACTTTAACTATTGACATCAAAATCTGAGATTTAAAATGTTATGATTATGATACACACAATACCATTTTCAGAATATCGTTTAAAGTTTCAGCTTATATTTTGAATTTCTGCCATCACAGATACTGCCAGTGTTCTGAAAACCATGTCCTCAACAAGCCTTGCTTCCATGGCAACCAGCCAGGGTGAAACCATTAATTCAACCAATGAACTGCAAGATCTGAACTCCTCTCAAGATACTGGTAAGTTATTGGATGGACATGTGGCCAATCACAGAGCATGTTTATAGAAAGTGGGGGCAAAAGGAAAATGTGAAGCATCAGATTATTGGATTGGATTGTCAGTGTGTGATAGACTCATATAATTGATCAATGTCTGGAATAATAGTCGCGCCAGCGGCTTACTGACTACGCATGCGCATATTCATAATATACTATGCGAGTAACCGGAAGTGTACCCTACTTTTATGGGCGCCGCCATGTTTTTTTGAGTACTCGTAAATAAACAAATACGAAACGTGCAAATTATTATCTTATAACATGCCATTTATAAAATACCGGTATATCTCTTTTATTAGCCAGTAAGTGTTATTATCCACCTTGTCGCTGGTACAAAAGATCGCATAAAAAATAGAAAAAGGGAGAAAACTGTCGTGCATATGAACGGGGGGGGGGGGGGGGGGGGGGGGAAAACCAAAGAGTTTGGGGGTATAGTTTTTAAAAAAGCTCCCCTGTGTCTAAAAAAAC
>LD349451.1:5703-30829 GCA_001465055.1 Ptychodera flava | reverse complement strand
GAGTTCACTGTAGTGTCAAATGGTTCTTGTGAACCGATCTACTCATTTGCAAAGGATGCGTTCCAACACGATGAGATCAAAATAGAAGAAAGCAATTTACGATGTCTCACTTGTTTGTCAGAAATGTTGGCAAGTTTCCATTTCTCATGCTTGGCTACCAATGCTACATGCCGCCCCTTTGGCATAAGATCACTTGTACTTTCTGTCAACACTTATCAATATTTGTGGGTCAAAGTTCGCTATCATGTATTTTCCGAACATATAATTACAAGGTAGTAAGGAACTTAAGTAGGCTACACTCTCACTTGTTGTTCAGATTTTCACAAGGTTCATCCTGTGGTCAGTGACATCCTTGATTGTAGGTTGCTGGGCTTTAATTGCTTCCTGTGTTTGTACACCTACTCTCCTGTTATGGCTACCATATATTCTGTTTAACCCATTAAGGGCTGTGATTTTTCCAACCAAAATTTCAGTGAAACATTGAATTTACCAATTTTTATGAATTTTTCTGTAATTTTTTGATAATTTTGGACTAAATGGACTTTACCTTACCATGGCTTCAATTTTTGGCCAAAATTTGGGGGAAATCTGAAAAAAAATATAAAGATCTGAAAAAAGTTTATTCTATAAAGGCAACAAAAGTTGACTTTGGCATTCAAAGGGTTAAGATAGTATGTGCTTCGAAAAAGAAAGACAATTTTGCTCTGACTTTCCTGAAGCAAGCTTTCAACCATTCTCTTTCAAAATCAAGAATAAAACTCTGGGGATCACCGTAGAAATATTGGCACTATAGAAACAATTAAATTACCGTACATTTTGGAAATTCAAAATGGCCGCCATCCCAGTGTTATCTCTATTGGGGAAAACAAAATTAACAATGTTTCACAAAACTAAACTGGTGAAAAGTTTGAATTACTCCATAAGTTTCAAAATGAGCCCTCACAAGTGGTAGGTCAAGAGAATATTGTAAAAGTTTTACAGTCTAAATATCTGTCTCGAGGTACATTCTGCCTTAATATTAAATAAATACACAGAAATGCAGCATTGTGGTTTCAAAATGTTGTGTATGTGTTAATGGTTTTCTTTGCTTTTGAAAAGAGTTTGTTTTTAATTTTACAAGCTACTGCGGTGGAATCAATAAGTATGCAAGTTTGGAATCCAGCATCTGCAAAGCCCGGCAAACAGTTTGAGGTATAATGTGGAACAAAAATCCAAAATGACCTTATCATGTAATAGATGACATTAACCCTTTGAGTGCTGTAATTTTTCCCGCCAAAAATTTTGGTGCAACATTTTACCAATTTTATAAATTTTTTTTCATAATTTTGGACCAAATGGACATCACATTTCATTGGCTACAGATTTTTATCAAAAATTTTTTGCAAAAATTAGGGCAATATTGACTGGTGTACATATGATAAAGGTGACAAATTTGACTTTGGTGCTCAAACGGTTAAACATACTCGTGCCATATTGCAACGAGGATACTTGTTTTCAATGTTTGCTGAAGTGTAATGATTCTTTGTGATTAGAAATCATAAAATCTAGAAGCAGGTGTGTGTGGTTGACATTTGATGTGTGCACATTTTGAACTGAACCGGTAGATGGGCCCAGACTGTGCGTGCAGTCACAAAGATTAACCAACACAGGTAGCCCTTGAATTTGCAGACAGCAAACATGGCCTCTACACCTTGTGAACACAGTAAATGTTTACTTCATGGTCTGCCTATCAGCTGAAGACACTGAACAAATATTATGTTTTGCATTCCTCCACTTCTGTAGATGTGAAATGCCTGATAAGCACAGTGCTCATATGAAAGCAAACATCACAGCTTTTCACTTCCTCAACCCCTTGCTAGCCATCAATATCAAACATCAGATATTTTACTGGAAATTTGAATAGCCTAAAACAGTTCCTCTGCAGTCCAATAACTGGGACACCCCTATAACCAGTCCACCTCCATTTCATTGTGCCCAAGTCCACAGTTTCCATTGAAATCATGGAGTTTGGGCCAAACCATTGTTTCAAAGGAGGGGAATTGCTGATATCACTAACACAAAACACTCATGCAGTTACAAGGATTTAGAAAACTAACAATTTTGATAATAAATTGGTAAAAATATGAGCAATTTCCCTCCTTTGAGACTAGTTATTAAAAGCAGATGACCCCTAGGACAATAGTGATTTTAAAATTTTGCAGGCTGGGTCCAGTTTCTTATCAATGACAGTAGCTAGGACTGGCAACTATAATATTGTAATTTAGTTCTCATTTTCAGATAGTGATGCACCTCCAAAGATGTAAACCTTCCCTCAGACTTTCCTCAAAATGTTTGATTTTTGAAAAAACACTAAGACTATGAAATCATTTTTCTCTCCAAGAGCTTTAAAATAAGCCCCCACAAGTGGTAGATTAGAATAGAATTGTAAAAGTTTGAGAGTCCGAATATCTGTCCCCTAGCCGCATTCTACCGTAACAATTCTTGCAGCAATATCCTATTCCCTTGATAGTTCCTACAGATAAGAGTTCTTCTTGTAGGAAAATTGGAGCACTTATATTATCACTACAAAACCATCAAAGCAGACCACATTAAGAACCAGCACGCCCAGATTAAATTGGATTAAAATTGTTGTCAAGGCCAGGTATTCAAGTAGCGTCTTCCCATTCAATTTGAATTCAATTCAGTAAGAATAATATCCTGATTACGACCCTCTTTTACTGGAATTTCTGTTATTACAGTATTATCACTGAAATCAGAAAGGTAATACCGGAAATTATCAGATATCTGACATTCTCATTGAAGGCTCCCTGTCTTGTCTGGTGTCAAAGGTCACAGACAGGGTCAGAGGTCAACGTTGCCTTTATTGAAAACTACGCACTCCAGACATTATTTGAATTTCAATGAATCAAATGTCCTTTGATTTACGCCGACAGACAATCGTTTTCATTATTACCAAAAGTAATCACTCTAATGACAGCCTTCTCATTCAGATAAATTGCTTTGAGTTTTATTACATAAGCCTTTTCAGGAATTCAGTGTCTTTGTCAATATCATTGCACTGGATGTTAGTTTTAATTCAGGGCATCACCACCAATATCAACATGGAAAATGCACCGCATGCTTGAATACTTATGTAAAATGAAACGTCTGTAGAAGATTCTCAGAAGAAATATTGTAGTTACCATGGAAACTGGTGATACATAATTTTTTGAAAACCCCCTGTTATATGAGGCTATCATGAAAATACTGCAAAGGATGCAGGAAAACACTGGTGCCTGACGTGAAGCGAGGAGGGTGATGCATGGCGCCAATTTCTAAGTGGTACTGTTCCTAAGATACATGTAGCCTGTATTCTACACCTATAGAGTGCAAGACATATGCTGGCAATCGTTCTATGGGTCTTTGATACACAGAATGTACTGAACATAGGGATTGGAGTGCATGAAGACTGTAAATGTCACCAAACGGGTGTTCCGTATGGCCTTTGCACTCACACAGAATTCTTGATTGAAGATGTATGGCAATAAATAGTATTACATCCACAAGCTTTGATACAATACATTGTATAGTGCTTACGTCCAGGCTGCTATGACACCCGGACGCCCCCGCCGTGGCAGTATGTGCATCTTGGCAACAGGATGCCCTCCCCCGAGGCCATTCTACTCTGTGAGTGGCCTCAGGGGAAAGGTGTTAACGACGCCTGGATGTGCCATCACCCCTGCATTTCAGCCTTATCTGTAAATGTTATCTGTCAGAATTTTATCTTATAGTAAAGAGCACTGAGATGTAGTGTGCTTGTTAAAAAATAAATAATTATTCTTATCATCACAAGTATCACCATATTAATAACTTATCTGATTCATTATAACATTATTACCATATTAATAACTTATCTGGTTCATTATGAAAGATTCTCACTGTATCGTTTTATCCGATATCATTGACATGATGAAGTATATTATTGGCAAAGTTTAGTAAGAGAAAGATTGATTGATTGATTTCTCACAGGCAAAAAGTACAGCAGCATAAGAGGTTGTGCAGCGTGTACATGTCATATAATAGACACCTATTTGTATATCCAGTATACCAATTGAAAGTATGTCGTAGGTAAATTTACCACAAACTAGGGAGTCATAAGTGAGTTGAAGTCTCAGAATGAGAACACTAATAAATGTGTTTACCACTTCAAACTTTCCTTGATTTTGAAGATGGACAAACTTCATGCACAGGTAGTTTATTAACCCTTTGAGTGCTGTAACTTTTCCCATCGAAATTTTAAGGCAACATTTTACAAATTTTTATGAATTTTTCTGTAAGTTTTTTTTTTGTAATTTTGGACCAAATGGATATCACATTTCATTGGCTACAGTTTTGTATTAAAATTTTGGCAAAAATCGGGGAAAAAATGGTTCAAAAAGGGGACAAAAATTGACTTTGGCACTCAAAGAGTTAAAGTTTACCACCACCCATATATACTATAGAAAGCTCTTTCTACAGTTAGATACCATCTGGCATCTTTAGTGATTTTTGAAAGCCGAAGGCTCTCTCTGGTCATCAGTGGTTGTTGCAAAATCGATAGTACATGAGTCCAGATTCAGTTTCGGCATCCTTTACAAAGCAGTGACTTGTATCTGATGTGAGTGTGGTTGCAGTTTTCATGGTAATAACAGCTGAGTAGTGCTTGTTTCTCAAAACTGATACTTTCGCTGACTTTCAAATTCACTCGGGGGACAAAGTCGGCACAGTCAAATCAACTCATAGGACACAACTTGATACAATAAACAAAATGCAATTTTGTTGTACGTGCATTGAAACCCTTACATGAATCTGACTTGAGAGATGCATGTATTGCACTGCTAATGATTCCTATTGACATGTCAGGGAAATGCCGAACATCTCTCCTTTCATCAATTCACTCATGGGATCAGCTGTACTGTATCAACTACAATTTTGTGTAGTGTTCTCAGTGTCACTCAGATTTTGCTTCCTATTGTAAACCATGCTAGCATAGACTACAGGGAAATGTGTTCTTGACTTTCTCTGCCCTTAATGACCTTAAAACACTCCCCACCTTAAAGGGCCAGTATCTGTAACTTTTGATGGTTTTTTTCACTAATTTGGTTTTTAATGTCAACTGTTTTTTCTAGTTCGACTCCCCAAAGCATGTTGAGATACACAGTATGTAGCTTGTCAACTCAGCCTGTACAATGTGAATTTACATATCGACCAAAATTTAAATGTTGACAATATCAATGCATTCTCCATTATCTACACACATTTATTAACACAGAGTATAATCATGAAGATAATCAGTTTACAGAGGATGTATGAGAGATTCAACCCTTTGAGTGCTGTAATTTTTTCCCACCAAAATTTTAGTGCAACATTTTACCAATTTTTATGAAGTTTTCTATAATTTTTTGATTATTTTGGACCAAAATAATATCAAATTTCATTGGCTGAAGTTTTTTATCAAAATTTTGTCAAAAATCTGAAGAATAATTGACTTTGATATATTTTACAAAGGTGACAAAAATTGACTTTGGCGCTCAAAGGGTTGAAGTGATATTAATAGTTCACCTACATGAAATACAGTGAAATTGTAATATAGAAATAAATCAGTATCATTTATTAATGCAGAAGCAATATTTTATACCCTGTTTTCCTGTAAAATGGTCCACACTCACCATTAACAACAATGGACGTTTGGGCCAAACCATTATGGTGAAAGGGTGACTAGCCCACTGCTGTAGAACAGATTTCAAATCACAGTGTCCTCCAGTGAAATCAGATGCCAGCCTTATTGCAGCTAGTTTAAACTGCCAGGCATTAAATGTGTGAGAAAAAAACTAATCACAGTGCTGTAATTTCCCCTAAATTATCAAAATTAAATATCACAGTATTCATTTTACTATCTGGAAAGGGATGTTTGGTTGATTGTTGTACCCCAAGGAAATATTACACAGTTCACTGAAGAGTCGTTTTGTATAAATGGTGTTCCGGCTAATTAGACACCAGTGAAAGTCAAATTAGCTCTAATCAGGTGACTGCCCATGTGATTTCATGCTTGGCATGGCAAAGAAAATTGATTTCCGTGCAATTTCACCGGAAAATAAAATAGTGATAATAAAATCCGGTTCCTGAGGATACAGGAAGCACAGATTTTGTGTATTTCACAGCTGTGTCTCTGTTTTACTTTTAGGAAAAACCGTCACAATAATGATACGAAGAAATCAGCAATGTGTGGTGTTGTCCAAAATGTTTCAAATTCTGATTTTGAACTTCTTGCACACTGCCAAGTGAAAAGAAAGGAAAAACTTGATGTTTAAAATGGGCCAGTAGCTTTAATGTTTGATGTTTTTTGACCATTTTGTTGTTAATGTCAACTACAATTTCTTGTTCTACTCCCCAAAGCAAGTTGAGATACACTGTAGTAAGCTTGTCAACTCAGCCTGTACATGTATAGATTGCATTGTTATTGTTGACAAGTGAATTCTGCCCCAGACCAGAATTCAAATGTAAACAACAGTGAATTTTATGTGTATAGATATTGTGTTGACAAGATGAATTGTGTGTTTCAGCATGTTCTTGTGAGTAGAACATGAACTTGCAATTGGCATACAAAACAAAAATAGTAAAAAGTCATCAAAAGTTAAAGTGACTGAACCTTTAATGTTAAAAGAATATCATATTACAACTAAAGGACAGTTGCCCATAGATATTTACTCATGGAATGTACCCCCAACATACAATTGCACGTTTTTGATCGCCTACTTCTTAGCTAGGTGAGCAGGTACCATTGTATACTAGTTTGAAATCCGAGAGAAATATTATTCAGTCATTGTGACAACGTTGTGTACACTGCATGCTGAACGAAACCTTTCATGAGAGAGTTTGGAAAGACTTGTTGTAATTTGAAAATGTTTAGATGTGTGAGTTGGTACTCTTGAATGGATCAGTTTAAAAAATGAATTTCTCATATATTTTGATTGTCTCTTGCTTTAACCCTTTCACCACCGTGGTTTGAACCAATCTCATTGTTTTGTAGCAGAAAGTTGGACCTCTTGAAAGGAAAATGGGGTTGAAAGGGTTGGTAGTATGCGCCTGGAAAGTAAAAGACTGAAACTTCTGCTCAAACTTTTCTAATGAAATTTTTCAACCATTGTCTTTCAAAATCATGGATAAAAATTTGGGTACACCATACAAAGTTGGGTACTAGAGAAACAAATCACCAAAGATTTACCAATACTAAAATTCAGACTGGCCGCCATTCCAGTGCTATTTCTATGAGAAAAATAAAATTTTTGATTTTGAAAGAACTAAGATGGTGAAACTTTTTCTTACACCAAGAGCTTTAAGGTAGTATGCGCTTTGAAAGTGAAAGACTTAAACTTTTGCTCAAACTTTCCTCAAAAAAAGTTTCAACCATTGTCTTTCAAAATCAAGAATAAAAATCGGGGGTCACCGTGCAAATTGTGGAACTAGAGAAACAAATAACCTACGATTTAACGATTTTTGAAATTCAAAATGGCCGCCGTCCCTGTGTTAAATCTATGGGGAAAAATACAATTTTGGATTTTCTAAAAACTAAGACGGTGAAAGTTTGTCTTTCTCCAAGAGCTTTAAAATGAGCCTCCACATGTGGTAGATCAGAAAAAAATTGTAGAAGTTTGAGAGTCCGAATGTCTGTATTCGAGGCGCGTTCTACCTTAAAATGAACCCCCACAAGTGGTAGATCAGAAAAGAATTGTAAAAGTTTGTCAGGATGAGAGTCCAAATACCTGTCCCTGAGGGGCATTCTACATTAATGTCAGTTTGTTCGGTTGGTTTAGTTCCTGTCTGTAGACTGTACAACACAAAGAAACAAATAAATACGTAATCCTAGTATCATAGTATTGTGCAGTGTCAAGAATACTGTGAAGAAAACATCCCATCCAGCCTGCAAAGCTTTCAAAGTAACTAATGATGCAGATTCTGTGGAAGATTTGTCGTGATTCAGAGCAGAAACTACAAATTACCGTTTTTCAAAAGGAGACAAGTATTGTATGGGTACTGACTTTCAGGAAACGGCTAAGTGCCCCTTAGATTTCATATTTGTTGTCACATGCAGATTAAATGGTTTTTTGATGGCAATTGATTGCCGCTATATCAACGATGCAGAAAGTGTTTGACACAATGTGATGGAGGAATCCCAATAATAATCTTAATATGAACACCTGTATTTTAATCACACCATTTTGTTGATCTCCCTGGTGTAAAGTTCATGTGCCCCCAGATGACATGGGTGTTGCTAAGCAACATATTGTGTACTTTCTAATGGGTGTTGCTAAGCAACATATTGTGTACTTTCTAAGTGTGCATGAATCCATTGTTCTATTGTACAGACATTATACATCTCACTGAAAAGAAGAAAGCATTTCATTCAGAAAATCTGGAAATGTTACTGTAATTGTTATCGCTGGCTTTAATTTCCTGTTTTCAAATTCAACAACAGTCCTAGCTGACTCGTGACATTTGTAAAATGTACAGACATTCATGCAAGCATACTAATATTTAAGTCTAAGGAAATTCTTTGTCGCATCACAACACTCATGATTTTGATCATCAAAAATTGAACATTTTGGAGAAGAAGCTCTTATCTTTGTATGAATATATTTTGTACAATAAGGCATCTCATAATCCTGCTAGGCAAACATATTCTTTATTCCAAAAGATATGTGCATGCTTGAGCTATTTCTTTATAACTTCTAACTTTCTATTTTATCATGAACATCAGGGTTTTCTCTCGACTGCGCGATTGCGCAAATTGCGCATTTCGAGCCGTTTTCTGCCCTTTAAAAGTTACTGACTGCGCGAAAATCGCGCACAAAACACAACAAGCAAATACGCCCATATGATTGTGACTCAAACGCATAGTGTAGTGAACTGTGAATTTGCTGTTATTTCTATTCAGAATATTCCCCCAGAAAAGACAAAATATCACCTGTCATTCAATTTTGGTGACGTGTGCATAACGTGGAGTGTACGCATCGAAAAGAAAACACAGTAAAGGACATAGTTGTGCTTCGGTCTCCGTGGATACTAGTGCCATTTTATGTTCATGTAGGATATGTTGTTTAATGTCATTAGTAAGTATTAAAAATACTGCCCCCTCAAATGTCAAGTTTGCCCCCTAATTTTGATGAATGGGGCAGAAATTGCCCACTTCAGTGAACATGCAGAGAAAACACTGGAACATCATAGATGCAAGTGCTTTTTAAATATAATTTAAATGCACAAATTTTATCTCCTCCTTGAAGGATGCCAACTCTACCTAATCCAAAAGTTGATTTGAAGATGTTTACACAAGAACGTGTATATTGAGATCTTGATAAATATTCTTACGTTAATGTTTAAAACAACATCTCTCTTTTTTACTGTCTTTTACACATGCCAGCAGTCAGTTGCAATATTTCATAGTCAAGAGAGTGCCAATGGCAAAAGAAATTTCCTATCTAAAAGGTCCCAGTTTAAGATAAAATGTTCACCTCCAGTAATTCTGAGCATTGGAGTTTCCATGCAATAAAAAAGTAGTAAGTATAAAATGCAAAATGGTGAAATACGTTTTGAATATTCATGATTCCCTAGGGGTGTCAAATCAAGAAAAATGCCACCGACAAATGCCACTTTAGAGTGCATTAATATGTAGTGTCATAATTATAGTAAGCTTTCAGTTTTTCTGCAAATAGAAAGTTATAATTTGATTGCTTCAAGCAAGCTGGGATATTTATGGATGTATTTTGTTACAACCAGCAATATAAAATCAATATCAGTTATAATATTGCTCTTACTTGTACTTACTCTGATTATTCATGCCATTTGGAATCGATTTGTCCCTGAAATGTATCAAAAATGATTTCAATATTGGGGGATAGGTAATTGATTTTGAATTGTGGTATGATTGCTAAGGCAGTGAGTAGAGTACCAATATTCTTACAGTTTATCCCTTTCAATGCCGGACATTCGCACATCTTAGTAGGTTTTCGATGAGCTGAGTGGACAAATTTAATAATTGAGTGAAAAGGTTAAATCTCCCAGAAGAAAGATTGATTTAAGTTAGAATGCACCTCGGGGACAGAAATTAGAACTCTCTAATTTTTACAATTCTTCACTAATCTACCACCTGTGGGGGCTCATTTTGAAGCTCTTGGAGTAAGAAAACATTTCGCCACCTTAACTTTTCGAAAATCTAAATTTATTTTTCCCCTTTGAGTTGAAACAGGGATGACAGCCACTGTAAAATTTTAAATATTGATAAATGTCAGTCAATTTATTTCTCTAGTACTGTGACCATGATTTTTTATTCTTGATTTTAAAAGACAGTGCTTGAAAGTTTCATTGTAGAAAAAAATTTTGAGATGTGTACTACCTTGACATTTGTAAATGTGCATATCAGGAAGATATAGCTATAAGATTGTTGTGAAATATGTGACAAAGGTCTGAGTGGGTGTGTGATTAATGTCAATGCTGGAAGCATTTCCAGATTAACTTTTCCTGTCAGATTTCCGACACACTATTTCATGTATTCTGGTTGTCTAGGGAGTATAAGGAATATTCCTTGGGTAGCTATGCCTTCAGGGCAAGGATTTATTTGTAAGCGTGACAGTGAGGAAAGGACGTCATACGTGAAGTTGGTGATCTGTTGAATCTTTACAAACTTTTTCCACTCCATTGACATCATGAATATTCAACAGATATGAATATTCAATTATGACATCACTGCAAAGCACAGTGATTGGCCAGTTTAACAATTCATGAAAATTTAATCAGATTGATGAATTATGATTGGCTCATGTTGCAAACATGAATATTCATCAAAGTAAGGGAATTTTGGTGGTGTAGTGAGTGCATGTCCCTTATGCACACTACAACTAATCCCAAAACCCAAGTGATTCAGTTAACCATAAAGAGATTGTACCCATGACTAAGATCGTAATTTACTTCTGTATTGCCTGAATTTTTAAAAATGTTCATGATAAACACAATGACATGTTACATATCAGCCTTGTAGGGTTATATGAGAAAATCATAATGCATCAAGTATTTATATTTATTAGTTCAGCTATGTTGCAATTTTGAGAAATAGGGCAAATTTTGAGACCAACCAGTGGTATACAAGTGAGAAAGACTCCCTGGCTCATTAGCAAGCCCAGCCACAAATGGAAGGGTTTGTTTACTATCTTTGCATGTGCCAATTCAGACTAGTTGTGTCAACAACCCTAATTTTCACATTTGCTTTACAAAAAGTAGATCTAAAAACTGACAGTGTGCTCAGCATGGCAGAAATGTCAATGCTTTTAGGATGATAGATATTAAGGTATAATGCACCTCCAAACACTTGCTCAAACTTTTCTCAGGGAAACTATCAGCAATTCTCTTTCAAAATCAGGAATACAAACCACGGGTCTCTGTGCAAATTTTGTTACCGTAGAAACAAATTATCCATTATTTACTAGTGTTTGAAATTCAAAATGGCCTGACATCACTTTGTTAACTCTGTGGAAAGAAATTAAACTTTCGATTTTTACAAGAAAAAGACATAAAGACATTGAAAATAGTAGTAACTTCCAAGATTTTCAAAATGAGTATACCCAAGTGGTAGATCAGGAAAGAATTGCAAAAATTTGAAAATTTCCAGTGTATATCCCTGAGGTGGCATGCTACCTTAATTTGTTGATTGTTATTGTAGTACACAGGGAGCAAAGATTTAGATGGTCTCAACTGCTTTGAATGAATCATGTACTAAAGCAGTTTAACTCTTCCACCCCTATTCTAAGTAGAAAGGTCCACAACTACCAATGAAAACAATAGGGTTGAAAAAAAATTTAGGATTGGCAGGGGTAACATTGCCATATTTTGTCATTTTGTGCTCATTTGGATTTGAGTATTAGGAAATACTCAGTATGCCATGCTTGTTCAAGCATAACATTGAAAAGGTTGTTGCAGATTGCCACAAAACGCTTAATCATCATCAATTTATCATTTTGCATTATCTTCTGCAGGCACAGAGTCGTGTGTACGAGGCAAACCATGTAGACACCGTCAATATCAGTTTTGTTTATGGCAATAGTTACCTGATAACTCTTGGCGGGAAAGATACCTGTATCATGCAGTGGAAGATAGTATCGTCATGACAACAGAGTGAGTAGATGCATCTTCTTGTTTCTATGACAACCATGCAAGAAAGGTAAGATTAAACGATTGAAATTAATCCCTATAAACAATCTCCATTTTAGAGGTGTGTTGTCGTTGGTATCCAGTTCTGGAGTAAAAAGAAGCAGAAACATTGCCATATACTTGTTGCCATGACAACATTGGAGCTGTTCTTGTTGCTTTGATATTGTGTTTAGAATAAAATGAAGACAGGGTGGTAATGTTCAATGCAGCTACTTGAGATGATGTTATACTTTTGAAATGGGACGAATTTTCATTAGCTGTGAATTACTTTTAAGTGCCTGTATGCATTGTAGCAAAGATGAAATCTTTACTTTGCGGCATAATCATCAACTCATCTCAGTTTGAAAACATAAGTGCTCTACTTGGATCCATTTATCTCTCTGTATTTCAAAGGATTACTTGCTTATGATTTGGAAGTGAAAATACCCTCTTTATGAAGATTTTACATTCCCGTACATTTTTGTCTTTGCGCATACTTGATGCAAATCTGCTCAATATTGAGTAGGTTAAGGTAGAATAAGTGCCTATATTGTAATGCTGTTACCCATCATATTTGTTTGAGATATCATCTGTTCTCTTAAGAATTTGGCATGAAAGAACACAAGCCTGATAAATTTTCAAAAGTAGTTGTTATTTACAAGTCCATTTAGTACATCAGAAATTTGTACTTCATCACAAAGCCAGTGACAGTTATTGAAGGAATTCATCATGATCAATTTCTATAGAAATATTACTGTCTCCTGAAATTAATGGTAAATCTTTTGAAATTTTTGAACTTCAAAGTGTTTTATTGTCAATTCAAAGTGTTTTATTGTCAATGTTGGTTCAATGTGTTCCTCAATATTGTTTTAGAAAATACTTCATAACGCAAACACTATTTTTTTGTCTTGTACATATTTCAGTTATTTAACTTTAACCCTTTGAACCAGGCTCGGACAGAAATGTCCGATGACGTCATAGAGTTTCAGGAGGTCAGGGTGCAAAGGGTTAAGGAAAAATTGATAATGATTAGTGGATGGTGTTGCTTTTGATTTGGTCATAAGGTATTTTTATCAGGCTGAAAGTGCTCGTAAGGTGTACTGTAATTGCAGCAGACATCAAGTAATGTTTTTGTGCCTAGAAGATGTAAAAATTGTAGATTTAAGACTACTGTCCTAATTTTGTGTCCGTTTTGTACACCTCCTGAGTACAAATGAGTCCTGATGAATTTATGTTCACATTATGGTTTGGTCAACCAAGTGCACTGGAGGTTTGCTTTTTTCAGAATTTATCCATCAAGCAGACTCCTAAACTTCAAAAGGTTTTCATCTTGGATGTAAGTGAAAGTAATTTGCTAAAATGTCTGCTGATTTCTGGTCAAAGAATAGACATGTAGGAGGTGAAAGGTATTAATAATAGGAATGACATATGCAGTGTGCTGAAGAGTATTTAAATTTGCCCCAAATTACCTGGTGTTTGGGTACGATAGATTCTGCCATCGTGAAAGTTAATTGTTATTTTAAAGGTGTCATTATCTTGAGGAAGATTTGATTATTTGGGAATGGCTTTTAAATATTTAGTGACAGTGTAGTAAAAGAACTTTCAAATATGAGGTTTTATATGGATTTACATCCTGGAGGAAGGACATAAGTAAAACTGATTTTACCAAATACTGTGAGAGAGTAATCCCTACTCATTCATCAAGTTTATTGCTATACCAATACATGCAAAATGAAAATATAAAATTTGTTGAAAGAGAGTTTCATTTCACAATGAAAAAGCCAAGTTTATTATTTTTTTTTATCTTTTACTGAAATTGTCAATGGCAAGGAAAACCTCAAGTACACACTAACGTAGTGGAATACAACACAGTGTTTTCCCCATGCAAAATATACCATAACATAACGTCAATGACACTTGGCTGACACTTGATTCAATGTGGTAGGCCAACCACCTGGGAACATGCATACCAGGTTTTACAGCAATCAGACGAGCAATTTGAGAAAATTATTTTTTGAGGAAAATTCCCCTAAAAATAAAAAATATGAAAATTACACCGCAATTTGAACAAATCTGATAGAGACTAACTTTGGGATCATTCATACCCAAGTTTCAAGGCAATGAGATAAAAGCTTTCAGAGACTTTTAGACAAAAACAGGAAAAATTGCCCCAAAATGCAATTACAAAATTTCGCCTCAATTTGAACATAATTTAAACAACCTGCATACCAAGTTTGAACCAAATGTAGCCTGTGGGTACAGAGTTTTAGCAATTTCCAGGATTTTTCCTTTTTTTACCTCATTTGCATATTTTTTGACACTGACATGTTCATTTGAACAAATTCACATCTCCATCCCTGGGTGCACCTGTACTCCAAATACTAAGATGGTAGGTGCTGTGGTTTATAATTTTTTGATGTGGATGGACATACATCAGCACATACGTACATGCAGACACCGCCGACCTACGATCTAAGCTCTTTTTGGTATATAAACATGTACATATACCAAATGTGAGCTACTAAAGCTTAATCTCACAATAATGTCAAAATAATGCATTTTTACTTTCTTTCATATCAGCTCTTATGCACCAAAGTAAGCATGTACTGTAATCATGGAATGGAAATATCATGATGAAGTATTAAACAAAAGACTAAAGTAAAAAAGATATCAAGTGCCATTGTATACCGGTTGTACATCTATGAATTTTGCTGATCAAAAAACACAGTCTCCCACGAATGTTTCTCACTGTACAAACACTTTGATGCAGTGGTTCCCTGTATCTGCTACAACCACCCTGCAAGGTACATCGTCTGTCAGTGCTATACCACTGGGGCAGTCCAGCCCATCATTATCACTATCAATACGACAAATAAACTTACCACTACTCTCAAACTTCAGTAGACTGCTGGGGGAGTGAGTAGTAAGATAGACATATTTATTAGCATTGTCAATTGCTATTCCCCTCGGGTATCTCAACTTACCATCCCCACACTGACAATCAAAGGAATACAAATACTGGTTATCTGAATCGAATACCTGGATACGCTTGTTATTTTGGTCTGCTACAAATACTATTCCAGTAATCCCTATAACTACACAGCAGGGCTCAGAGTACATCCCTAGACCTTGTGATTTAAGGTATTCACCTTGTTGTGTATAAACCCTGACAGAGTACCCTCCCCCGTCTGCCACATAGACATTGCCATCTACAGGACTAATCCCAATACCCCGTGGATCTTTCAACTCATTTTGTCCAAAGTATCTGATGAAATGTCCATTCTCATCACTGACAACTACTTGCTTATTGCTGTCATCTAAACTATAGTATGTATTGTCACTTGATATATCTATATCACATGGTTTGAAAAACTTTTCAAACTGATTGAATTCCAATATTTTCCTGAACTTCCCCTCCCTAGTGGTAATCTGCAACCTCTTATTGTTCCTATCTGCAGTGACAATGTCTCTGTCTTTGTTTATGGCCACACCACATGGATTGTTGTACTTTCCCCCAAGACTTCCTTGACTACCAATGCTGACCAATCGCTTGATGACAGGTATGATGACAGGACTGCCTGGTATTAGTAGATTTCCTATTGTTATGGTAACATGATATTTTCCATCCAATTGTCCAGCCACTGTAACTCTGTGTGTACCATCTCTGTTATTGGCTACATTGATGTCTTCCCATGATGCATCTGGTTTTCTTACCTTGGCTTTCACTTGTTGTTTTGGGATGACTTGTTTTCCTGTGGAATCTCTGGTTGTGATCAGTAGGTCTGCAGAGTCACCTTTCAGGAGTTGTTTTGGAATGTTTTCAACTGTACACTTTGACATACAGACATCACATGTCAGTATTCCCAGAATTCCATACTCAGAGAATTCATTGCGGGGTGTGAATATAAAGTCCTCGTGCACACTGTCCACTTTAGTTTCCATAGTAATCAGTTGTTTTATATGTGTACCAACATCACCCTTCGTAGAGAGAAGTTGAACAGGATTCCCATGATGCATCAGTGTCTCTATGTAACAGCATGCACTCTTAATGTTACCATGTTTCAATTCCATCTCATCAATATCAACAGCTGCTCTTTTAATTTTCATTTTGTAATTGTTTTTCAGTTCATTTATCAGTCTCTGCTCTTCTCTCTTTATTTTCATGATGATTTCTTCTGCTTTCATTCTCACCTTCCTTTCTTCTCTGCTGCACTGCTCTGTAAGATCAGTGTGTATCTGCTTGGCCAGGGTTTTGTTCTTTTCAGCTTCCTGTTCTTTCACTTTCACTTTGTCAACCATGGCTTTCAGTTCTGTAAGATACTCATCTGCTGCATCTTTCAAGTCTCTGTGTGCATGTTCTGGTATGCGATGTTTGACTATGGTGCAGTCTGTACAGACAGGTACCTGACAGGTTTCACAGTAGAATTTGACCTCATTCTGGGTGTGAACATTGCAATATTCCACTGCTTGTAGTGGTATTGGACCGGTTGACTTTGCTGTTTCATATTCTCCAATGGTCATTACTTGATGTTTACTTGTTAATGGTAGATTTCTATGAGTTGTGAAGCATGTGCTACAAAGATAATATCTGCACTCCACACACCTGTGAGTTGCTGTATTCTGTTGGCAGCCTTCACATTTGATCTCAGTTCCCTGCATAGACTCCAGTCGTTGCTTGAATATTCCGATCAGATTACTCATAAAGAAGTGGCCTTTTATTGCTGGCACTCCTCCAACAGGAAGCTGATATTGCTGTCGACATTCTGGACAGTTTAGAGATCCAGTCTTCTCAACCAGTGTGACTAAACACTGCTCACAGAATGTATGCAGACATGGTAGAATTTTAGGAGCCTTGAACTGCTCCAGACAGATGGTACAACACAGGAAATCTTCACCGATTTCTTCTAAAACTTTACGTTCAGGAGCAGCAGCCATTGTGCGAAGGTGTTAAAATGAACCAACTTTAGACAGGTACAGAACTTTTGGAAATCAGACCCTCTAAACATGATATTACAGGTAGTTATTGTGTCACATGATCCTCTGGTATAGTTAAGTTGTGTATCAATTACATCATGTGATATACAACACTGTACAAACTTAGGGAGTTCTCAATGACAGTTAGCTACTTCTTGATCCATGTGATTCAGGTCATGTGAATGTCACACTTGAAAACTGTCAGGGGGTGTGTCACATCAAGAACAGTATCTGTGTTAGTATGTGGTGATATATTAGGATACTATATTGTTGTGGAGTTATTTTCATTTGATAGTAGAATTGAAAGTTGCTTGGTCCACAGAATCTTTTGGGGTATTCTGTAGAAAGTTTGAAAGCCTGTGAATATAGTGAAAATACTTTTGATGGTTTTGAAAACAAATTGACAAATACAGTTGATATTCCAACAAAATCAATCTTTTCACAAAATTTTCGGCTGTACATACCACATTCTTCATGGTTTTTTAATTGGCCGTGATATTTCAAGTCTTCAATCACATCATCATCCCAATTTACCAACTTCACCATCATCATCATCATCATCATGATTTAAGCTACACAATCATGTTCAGACAGTGGTACAATGGTAAATAATTGGCATATTGTTATTTCTATGGGAATGCAGAAAGACTATCAGGCTCTGCTGTTGAAATGCAAATAACTTGATGTAGGGGAAGGTCACTTGTTCATGACCAATTAGATGGTCTAGGTCAGTATTTATGTTGTGCAAGTAAATAGTACTTTTTATGCATTTATTTTTAAAAATATTTTTGAAGCACAGCGTCTCCCCTAAACATGTGACCAACTCTAATATCACCACCACACCCTGAGGGGGCATATGGACATCAAATTCCTCACAAAAGACAGGATACTTGGTGCTGGTGCTTATGGAATAGGAGTCCTCACAAAAAAACAGGATACATGGCGCCAGTGCATATGGACATAGGAATCCTAAAAAAAAACGGGATACATGGTGTTGGTCCATATGGACATAGGAATCCTCACCATGGTCCTGGTGCATATTGACAATCATGCTCGATCATCGTCCGGAACAGAGAAAGCAACCACTTTTTTGTTTACAGTAAGAGTTACCATGTCGACAGGTGTTGCGCATACGACATCGTGTCACACCACACGTACCGTATATGGAGGTAGATCATGCCTTACGAACAGTAGAATGTTTGCTAGCAATTGTCTAAAAAATTACAAAAACCATGGCATAACCAGGTGATAACATATTACAAGACTCAACATATTGTTCGGGCATTTACCTACCCGAAATATCCTTGTTCCTCGTAACCTTTCAAATTTCTATATCAGCAACGTCGCATCACATAGGGATAGTGACTGCCATTTTGTTTCAATCTTTATTTTGTTTGCTATCAAAATGCAAATGTAGTTCAGGAACACCCCAAGACTGATGATGATTAACATCAGGGCTGATATTTTACGGTAAATGTCGTGGGGATCAAGAAATATGGGCATTGGTGTGTGATAATATCGCATATTCTCAATGAGCGTGTAACAATAAGCAAAGCTATTGATCCAAACTTCTGACAATGCAAGATCTTAAATTAAATGAGTTCTTTCATCACAAAAAACTATATCTACTTCATGTATTGCACTTTTATTGTGTGTGAAAAGATATAAAACAAAAGCTGTTTGAAAAGCTACAGCAAAGCTGTTTGTTCTATTATTATGTTTGTCATTTGAAACTATATACTGCTGGCAGCAGTACAAGATTTGTTGAGGGATGTAAACAAAGTGATAACAAATCAAAGTCTTGATAAAATCTATGACAAATACGATATCGACCTAACAATATAAAGTGGACATTAATCATCATGCAAGGTAGACTAAAATTTATCAAGACTCAGGCAAGCTTGATACATTACCTCAGAACCCTCAGATAAAATCCTCTTTTAGAATACACCAACACACAAGATGAATGTCAACTATAGATAAAGTAAACTTTTTGCTAAAATTGATATCTCTCATAGATATTGTTTTACACAATCTGTTCAACCTGTACCTATTATGAGGAATTATATTATACCAGTATATTGATGGTGTAAATCAAGCTATCTGATTGGTCGAGACATGAAAATGACTGTGGTATATTGGTGATATACCACAGTGACATAACACAGTTGGCATCTGTCCAAGTTTCCCTGAATGTGAATTTCCTTTCTGAAATACAAAAAAAAAAACAGGAAAAAAGCTTTGTTTCAAAGGATATTGCAGATTTATGTACTAAATTACATAAACAAAATAACAACAGTAGATTTGCGTCCATTTTGAAAAATAGCACATGTAATTTTTTACGTATTGATAGGAATGTCATCTGCAACGGCGAGTCCTCTGTAGTCGAAACCAGTGCGCGATCATCTGCCACAAACATAAACAATGGCTTTCGTTAAGAGTGTCGAGGTCGTTCCCGTCAAATCTGGTAGTATTCAGGAACTATCTGAAGCAGATTTTCTGAATGAGACGCAGGAATTCTTACCACCAAAACAAAAAAGGTTCGCGATCTGCAGTGAAAAAGAAATTGAAGACATCGAGAATTTGAAAGATGAGAAAAATACGAAGCGGCAGACTGTTTGGGGAGTCAAGATTTCGAAAGGTGAGTTACATTGTTGCTTGCCGTGAAGGAGTACACGTCGTATTCTCAGTGTTCTGATAAAACAACAAAAACACTGACTGAAAGAAAATAATACACTTTTTTCACATTTTTCTAGAATGGCTAGCAAGTACTGGTAAAAATCCAGATTTTGAAAATTTTCCAGTGCAAGACCTGAACTACATGTTATGCCATTTCTACGCTGAAATGAGGAGCCAAGATGGAAAGCAGTATGGTCGGTCAAGCCTAAGCGGAATTCGAGCGGTCAAGCCTAAGCGGAATTCGAGCAGCCGTAAATCGACATCTCAAATCACCGCAGTTCCTTAGAAATGTCAACTTATAATGCAGGACAGAGAATTCAACTCATCAAATAACTTGTACAAAGCACTTTTGAAACATTTGAAATCCATGGGATTGGATCGCGTTGAACATAAAGTGCTGATATGCAAGGCGGACTTGCAAAAACTTGCATCAAGCGGCGTGCTCAGTAGCACCACCCCTAGGAGTCTTTTAAGGAAAGTGTGGTTCGATCTTGCATTTCACTTTGGGTGACGTGGTCGCGAGGGGTTACAGAATCTAACGAAAGGATCATTTCAAGTCAAAGCCGATGAATTTAGAAAGAAATTCGTTGAATATGCGATTTTGGAGAAAAAAATCACCCCTGCAATGATTATGCGTCCCAAGCTAAAATGTACGCCACCGACAATGAGCGATGCCCAGTAACATCTTTTGAATTTTACTTGAATAAGTTACATCCTGGAAGCCATTCACATGGGCTCATGATCAAAGAAAATGTCATTTTAAAACGTCTTATGCAAAAATTCTATATACTGGTATAATATAACAACAATAAAACACCCCCAGGGATGGTATACCACTCGATTTTGACCAGTTCAACTCGATATACGCACTCTCTATCGCTCGTGCTTTTATGTCGTCAACTGGTCAAAATCTCGTGGTATACCATCCCTGGGGGTGTTTTATTAGTCCCCACGGACACATTCCGTGCGTGCATCCATGCGTCCGTCCGTTCGTTCACGCAGATATCTCACAGACGCATGGAGCTATTATTTTATCATTTATTTACCTCAAAACAATTGCCAAATTTGTTAATTTTCTTGTGTCTCCGAGTTTCCTATAAGTAGTTATGTGACCTCAAAGTATAGAGGTTTTCTACAGTTCATGGCTAGCTGCCGCCGCCGCTGTCGCGATCATGCGATCGCACAGCGGATTTTCGAATCATTCTCCGGAGATCACCTTTGCACGTTAAACTTTCAAAGTAACTGTAATTAATAGCCCAGGATTCAACCTTTTCGATGACGTCACTGCTTTTTTGGTACTATGATTTGATGAAAATCTACAATCAAGTGAAGTTTTAAAATGCGTTTTACAAAAAATCGTTTGATATGAAAGTAAAAAAAGCAGCTATATCATGAAAAAATTCAGAATTAGGGCTTTTAAATGATAATAAATTACATGTAGTATGGTCGAATGTGGCGCACGGAATTACATGCTAACGTCATGCTTACAACGCATTGAGGTCAAAATGGCATGTGCCCTCGCGATCGTATTCAAGCTATGCGGAAGTGTGACATCGTTGTCTTCAGACGATGCGCGCCGCCTGATAACTGACGGCGTTCGTCCGGGTAAGCATTTTACATTGTAAACTTTGAATTTCGAATAGTGTCTTCTGTAATATTAAAGATATCGTCAAGAAATTTCATCAGCCGCTATTGCTTGGTTTACACGGCGTAAGTTTGTTTGTATACACGTTGCCCTGACTTCAACCGTAACAGGTAAATTGTTACTACATTTTGAATATAGAGTACTGGCAACTGATTTTCTGAGTTTAGTTATCAATTTCCCCAGTTTTTATTTTGGATAAACTGCTGTGTACAATTTTTCAAATCTTTTTATGCTTTACCAATTCTAGTAATCAATTTACTGTAAAATTCCCAATTGAAGCCGCGGCTTGTATTAGAAACATTTTTGAGGGACCCCTGGGATCATGCACTGAAGTCCCGGTGCGGCTTCAATTACGTACATTTCCTGTGTTTCGATATTTTTCTCAATGCTCACCAAGCATTGCAGGGGCAATCGCTATTGTTATGCAAATTAGTACCAATGAATTTTGCGTGAATAAATTACCCGCATAAAAAGCCCCTACCCTAGTGTAACTCCAAAAGAGAAACGTTAGGAGAGTGTATTTGGTCGTTAAACTTGGTAAAATTCCTTTTAGATAATAAGGAAACTATTAAAAGATGTTAAAACAATGGGAAACTGGAGTTCCCTTGACAGCATCGTAAGGAAAATGACACATTTTTCCAGTACTTTCTTGATTCTCTGACCCTTCTGACCCCCGTCCCCTAAATAGAATAGTCCCACTTAGGTCGGCCATGTTGACCAGCATGCATGATGTCTTTGTTTCAAGTTTAGGGGTTTTTGGACACTGAAATTTCACAAAAATGTCACTTCTGTATTCAGAGATTGTACAATCAATTTCTTTGGACGTGTAAGTCGATTTTGAAAGTGATAGAAGATCAAATGGTGTTGAAGTAAATCGTGCATAAAATTAGCATAAATTAAGCATCCATGGCAGATGGGTCCCCTTGATTTACAGCTAGCTGTCTTGTGTTGCCGAACCGGTGGCTCATACTCGGATAGTGCAATAAAGGCAAGTGAATGACCTTTGGTAACTTAGTGCAATAAAGGCAAGTGAATGACCTTTGGTAACTTTACTGGCATGTTTTTGTGAACTGTTTTGCGGTCAAATTTTATTTTGATATGATCAAAAACGGAACGTGTACAAGCTTATATGCACCCACCATGGTCATTCAGCAGCCACAGTACAGTATAGGCAGTTCATTATGTCAATATGATGCAGGTGGTGTTGTTTTACGTCAGGCATCGGTAAGGGTACGTGGGTATTAAATGAAAACTACGTATTTGAAACATGGTATCCCAATCTCTCAACTATTTTAACTTGTACACAAACACCGTTGCTTCAAAATTGTTGCATCAGGTAATTGACTATGGCGGTGTTTACCACACTGACAAAAACTTCGGCCGTGTTCAAACAGATACACACAAACGTGCCGATACATGGGGCATTGTTTGTACTTTTGTTACTATCAATGACAAAATGCACAATGGTAGTAGTGTTAAAAAGGAACTTTTTATTGGGTATTTTTTCTGTAAGAAAGACACCTGTCAATCATTAGCACAAGTCAATGACACGACCAAGCCAGCTGGTGAGAATTTCAGCATGCATTGTTTCATGATGGGCTCAGAGAAGGGGTGCGGCTTCTATTATGGTACAATTCAAAAACCCCAAATGGGCAAACAATGAGCCAAGACAATGTTTCAAAGTCAGGGTGCGGCTTCAATTAGAGGTGCGGCCTCAATTGGGAATTTTACGGTATATTGTATAACTTTCAGTGTGCAGTGATTATCAGTTCTCTTGGTTTTATGCTATTTTTTCAGGCTTCATTCAAACTTGTGTTGTGATTTTTGGTTGATTTTTTACAAGCATGTTCTATGAATCTATGTTAAATTTTTCTGATGATATTTTTTTTTTGCCTTTCAGATTATAAATTATGGAATATACTGAAGCTGGTACACTGAAATCAATTTCATTCTCTTTTTTTTGTGTGTACATTTTTAAAAATTTTATTACTGTGCTCAATTATCATGTAACAATTGTTATTAATTAAAATAATTTTTTGAATTTTTGTCCTTGTATAATATCTTACATAAATTTAATAAAATATAACCTTCAATATATCAAGTTCTTGTAGGTTTTCTTTCACAAAAATCATACCAATCATTTTCTTTCTCTCTCTCTCTGTATTTCTGTCTGTCTTTCTGTCTGACTCTCTCCGCTCTGTCTGTCTCTAACACTCAATTTCTCTCTCTCCTCTCTCTCTCTAAAATTTCTTCAACTTGACAAACAATGCGTGAAACCCATAACTTTTGATAGTTACGTTTGATAGTTGCTATAGGATTTGGCTTCTTTATGAGTATTTGCAAACATTAACTTTTCTTGAGTAGATTGAGGTAAGTTGATATTATCATTGAAATCAGCATCCCTAAAAACCTTTATATCATTCATAAAATTGCTGTTTTTCATTGCGTAAGTCTGCTGTTGCTATGGACGTTTGAAAATCAACTGTTGCTATGGTATGGCTTAGACGGTTGCCACGGCAAGAGATAATCACTAAATCTTATCCATGTGTGATTAGAATACCTGCTTTCTCATGGCAAAACTTCCCAAACATATGTCAATTTATATAGCACTTCTGTGAAGTTTGCTGTCGTTATGTCTTCTATTTGACAACCGTCGCCATGGTAACTTACATTTCCGGTGACAATATGCAAAAAGTAATACCAGAAATTAATTCTACTCCAAAAACTACATACTTGGTGTGCAACTAGGTATTATAAAGTCAGTCTTTCTGTTTTTGTGCTGGACTTTAACAATTTCGTTGTATGCAAATCAACGACAGAGGGTGATTTTTGGACTTTTGTCAGATTTTGAGGTCTGTTTATCCAGTCCAAATCAATGCAACCTACCTTTCACACTCTTTTTCCTGAAAAAATGAGTCATTTTAACAAAATAACAAACTGAAATAAGTTTTTAACATTTTCATCAGACTGGCAGTATTTTATTGACTTCCAAACTTGTAAAATTGTTCAAATAGCTATTTTTGTGGATTTTTGCCGGAAAATATGCTAAAATTTGAGAATTTCAAATCAACATATCTTGAGAACGCAACAACCAATCCACATAATTTAAATGGCATTCAATTTCTTTTTCAAATCTCTATTAAAGTACATGGAAATAGTTAAAGTAATGATTTGCCTTTTTTTTTCTGTGACCCCCCTATTTGTTACGATTTTTACCTTCTCGTGTCTATTTATAGACAGAGAAGGTATTAGAGTTGAAAACCAATATGCTGCTGTCAAGAACTTCCGTCTGTCAAGACTTCCGTCTGTCAAGATCCGTTGACGTCATGCCATTGTGATGGGTCATATCATAAACTGGTGGGGGTGTTCATGGCTCAGGTTGAGGTGTGGGAGAACGATTTTGAGCTATGACAAAAATCAAAAGGGACTTAGCGGCATAGCCACAGTGTTAAGCCTTTCTCCAAGGTTTCTTAGTTGACTACAATCTATTACAGACTACTGAGCTGACGTTAGGGGTACTCATTTTCTGTTTGCTCACTCTGTGAGCGCTAGTGTTTGGTACTGAGTTGCGTGGATATCCCCTCATGGCCTCACGTGATCTGGGCCTGTTGCATAATCTGCAGAGATGATCAT
>LD349449.1:7202-29770 GCA_001465055.1 Ptychodera flava | reverse complement strand
TTTTGTTTAGTATTTTCAGTAATTGTCCATCATTTGCTATAAAGCATTTGTCAGATTTCATTTTTGCTTTTTGTCTCAAAATTTGAATTGTTTTGATATGTACTTGTTTGTACAGGAGACTATTTTTAGTAATAAACGTTTATTTGAAAAATCAAATCTTCTTCTTCTTCTTCGTCGTCGTCGCCGCCGCCGTCGTTGTTATTAATGATGCATCGATAGTGTCGTGAAATATCATTTGTTTCGTCCATATGTTGATATGCTTCATATCTACGTCATGGATGGGTCGAGATGGAATTTAACCTTGTGATACTATCTTTCAATGGTCAATATGTGACGCCTCGGACTGTATGTTGGTAATGTTATAGAATTCGTCTGAAAGTGAATCGATAAAGAATGGATTAATCAGAAACAACCTTTCGAGACCGTTGCATGGTAACTCTGCTAATCTCGTATTGTTTTAGGTGCATTAACAACCACAATATCTAACGTTCTTTACTTAGCCAAAGGCACATCCTACGTTTTTCATCCATCAAAACGCATTCAGGGCAAGCTAGCATGGTACACTTAACACACAGGACACTTCAAGTGCATAATTATACATTTCATGGTATGTGTTATTGTGATGTTGCTGAAAACTTTACCACAAACTCCTGTAGAGACTCCAATTCTATTTTTGCATCACTGGCACAACGCTTACATGGTTTCATTCGTATCTTATTAATAATCCACAATGCATTATGCGTCAGGGGAAGATATTCATCATCTACAAGTTTACACATGATGTACTATGGTGTTCGACAATGAATTGTTCTTGGCCAAGTCCTAGTTACACTCTATACAATACAGTTGGAAAACGTAATCGTAAACCCTGGACCTATGATATACGCTGACGATGTACATATTTATGTAATTGTAACCGACAAGACGACATTTGAATTAATGTTTGGATCCGGATGCAATCCAATATACTTTACTGAACTATCGCAAAACAGAAACTGTTCACTTCCCATCACGTTCGAATTTGTTGCATAGACTAATTATAAAGATCCATAATTCGCTTTACTAATCTACAATTAAAAAATTAGCCTATGCGTTTGTGACATCCCAGCTAGACTATTGTAAGTCTTTTATTTGGTTTTCCTACGGGGAAACTGAGTTGACTGAGTTGACTGCAGTCTCTTCAGAATGATGCAGCCATATTGGTTTCTCGTACGCGTAAGTTTGGTCACATCACAGCCATGCTTCAATATTTTTACTGGTTACTGGTAGATGCTCGTATTAGATTTTAAATTGATTTTTTAACCTTCAAAATTATTCATGGCAATATACACCTTTTTACTGGAGAGCATTGATTAAATCATTTGTACCAGCCAGAAATAATAACTTTTTACACCACGTTAATGTCAAAAAGATATACTGCCATAGAGCGTTTTCTCTGTGCACCATCACACTGGAATAACTTGCCATTTGATATTAAGGCAGCCAGAAGTGTTGAAAGTTTGAGGTGCAATATGAAAACTTTACATTTTTCCTGATTTATATTTATACTTTTGAAAAGCTTTCTTTCGATATTTTTTTTTGTTTATCAGTATCCAGTTTTATTTGTTTCTTTTATACTTCATCATGAATTGTACTTTACATGTTTTAGTCTTTAATCATGTACATCGCCCTGAGGCGTTTTGGTAGTATAAGCAAGTGCAGTTTTAAGAACGATCATATGCTTCCATAAGTCCTTGTTAAATTTATTATGCATAGAAGTGATGCCACCTGTCTCAGCATAACAACAGATTTTCTCGAGCAATTTCAAGATGGCTCGGATTTTTGTACCCAGACAAGAATACACAGAAAGATGTAAAGAGAAGTTTGGAAGGGTTTCAAGAGTTTTATTTCTGTTTCGTTTGCTGTACAGTTTTTTATTGTTAAGCGAAGACAGAGAAATAGTAAAATCTAAACCGGAGAATCTACTACAACGACCGTGTGATCAGGGAGTCACGTGTTTCAAGTCACGTGATCCGTGCATTTCGCCTTTCTCAAAATGCTTCGTCTGTGACACGGATTTCATTCGATGAAATAGCATACAACAGATGCGTGGCGCATAATTTCTGCAAAGACACTTTAATATAATAGTCGATTATTGATTAATAAACATTCAGCATATTACCTACCCTTAGATTTAAGTGATTGTTGACCTGATTCTCATCTTGCAAAATGATGCGGCGACGTCGTTTTCTCACGGCATCCAAATACGGGCTTGAAAGCAAAAGAACATAACTGTTGACATCGAATGTAGCGGTTGCCCGGCACAAAGTGAAATGACAGTAAGTTCATTTGTGAGACCACAGGGAAATGCCACCATGACATTGTAGACCGCAGCTTCTTGCTGACTTTCTTATTCGAAAAACATATTTCCCAGCTTGTTTCGTACTGCATACTCTTTATTCTATCTCAGCCTCACACAGTCTGCCTATTTACGGTCATTGATCAACTATATATGCCAGCCACTTCCTTGTCAGGTAACTGCTAATTTACTGATGTGCGGAGAATGATGAAATAAAGAAATTGACAACCTCTGTATAGATCTTCTCTCGTAACATGTCCTAACGCTTGGAAATATGCAGCTTTGAAGTGTGATCCGCAGCCATATGCATCGACATTGTCTGCTATGCGTAAAGCATGGTAATTTTTTTGTCAATTTTCGAAGTCCATCGCAAGAGGCTACGTAGCACGCGCCTCGAAATTTAAAGACCTGAACTTTTTATTAAACCTTTCCTTCATAACGAAACTTTATATCACACATCGTAATCAAGAAAGAAAATTAGAGGTTACTTGCAAACGTTGGTACAAGCGATACAAAATTACATTACCAACACTAGAAATTCAAAATGATCACCATCCCTGTGTTAACTCTATTGGGAAAAATCAATTTTTGATTTTCAAAAATAATAAGTTGTGACAACTTGAGTTACTCCACGAGCCTCAAAAATGAGTCCCTCTGCAAAAGTTGCAGACTACAATTGCATCGTAAAGGTTTCAGTCCAAATAGCTGTGCTCTAGGCGCATCTACTTCAAAAACGCAGCTAGTCATGATTGCTGCCTTCCAGAAAGAGATGCTTTTACACCCTAGGCCTATTTTGCGTGTATCACTATGACACATTTTGCTTGGTTCACGAATTCTTTTGTTGTTGTTTTTTATTTATGTAGAATAATAATAAAGGGAAGGAATTAATATATGTATATACTCACGGCAAACGTCATCGATATTCAGGCAAACATCGCCTTTAATTTCAAGACTGGGAAGGTTCCAGTCAAATACATTCCCACCGATGTTTGATCCTCCTGCGACATTGGCGATCTCTCCTGCGCCTAGCGCTCTTGACCACATGTTGAATTCAGAGATTCTACCGATGAGGGCTTGATATTCTTGATACCCACCTCTAACGGTATCCTGGTCTTGCCCTAAAACCAAGACGCCGCCACCAGTAACCTGTTCACCCTTCTGTAAGTTAGACCCTCCCTGTATTAGGACACCGTCACGGTAGCACTTCCATTTGCCGCCGCCGGAAGACCACGTGACGCACACATGGTGCTAGCTACTGTCGCCAAACGCTAATCTAGTAGTAACACTTTAAGACTTCACCAATAGACTGATATTATCAACACCTGCGAAAAGCAACTCGTTAGCCGACCCTTGTACGGCACAGGACACCATTGCCGCTGTACGTCTGTTCCTAAGACACTTCACCCAGATACACGCAGTCAGAGAATACATTGGAGGAACGTATGTTTGTGCAACCACCTCGGTATTGGTAGTTTGTAACTCCAATGTTTTCGGATCTGAAGTGTGACAAAAATGTGTTAATGTAGTTTTAAATTTCGTTACGGCACAGTCTATAGCTAATTTGTAACTCAGCTTTGACGGGACTGTGTTCAATACTAAAAACTTTCAAAAAATATATACAGCTTCATATTTCCATAAGTACAAAGTCTATCATTACGCATGAAAGCAGTTCATTTTCACAGATTTGTTTCTGTTAATTGTCGGTGACATTATGCAAACGTGATGTGCCAAAGAATTATTCTTGTATGTTTCTGGTAACCCAAGCTGTACCAATTTTAAGTACTCCCACCATACACATTCTTTCACGTTTTAAAAATGACGCATGATTCGCAAAATGCATAGGGTAGTCTTTGAAAGATGTAAAAAGTACAAGATTGACCCAAAGTGATAAATGTCATGTCGGGTAGCGTCACCAAATTGATCTGGTATGCCAGAGCAAAGTATGTTGTCACTCGTCATTTGCGAAAAAATTAACATATTTCGATAAAACATCTCCATATCTACGACAGAACTTATTCCCATTTTTATAACAAATTACAATCGGAGTCAAATACCATAAAAGCTTATTATGAATCTCGATGCAGCATTCGTGTTCATATAATTCACTTGGTTAAGAGAGCTTACCCAAAAAATCGGTCTTGCTCAGAGAAACGTCACCTTGTACGGAAAGTGAAGTTACATCCCAGGAGAAAAGATCACCTCAAATCGTACAGTCTCCAGCAACTTCCGATATCAAGACCTGTTATTGCCCTTGACCACATGTTGAATTCCGTCAGAATGCCAAGAAATGCCAGTGCCGGGGCGTATTCTTCACCAGCACGTTCCTTTACCTGTCCTAGGACTAGGGTACCTCCGCCGAGGAGCATGGCATCAGGTTTCAACGCTGTCCCGCTGTTTGAGAAATCGCCGTTCCGGTAGATCTTCAAAGCCCCACCACATGAAGACCAAGTGACACAAACATGGTTCCACTTTGCATCGTTCACCGTCAATTGTGTCGCTACTGTTTCACGTTTGATGGTTAATTGCAATGCTGTCGTATCGTGCAGGGCTAGCTCGTTATCTTCACCATGGACTGAGTACGAGACAAGCGCCCCCTTCCCGCCGGGATCTCTTGTTTTTACCCAGATGCATATGGTTAGCCCAGTGAGATCAGCGAATCGTTTTGTATAATTAGTCGTCCAAAACTGTTATTTTTAGATATATCGCCTAAAATCCGAAAGACAGGAAATCACTAAAATAGCTTCATGTGTGTGACTCGTAAGAAAGGAAGAGTTGTATCTCCAATATATAATTATATATTTTTATATAAGTCTTACTCCTCTCAACCTTCCTCTGCATTCCCTTTCAAGGTGTCGAAGTTGGATCATGCAGTCGTCATCATGTTAGAAAACTCAGAACAGCTCTATGGAAATGCGACGTCGTATATATTCAATGACGTGGTCATGTATTCGAAGCAGTACAGTGGATACCAGTTCTCTGTTGGTGTCCAGTTCAGTGGAAACCATTCGAAAATTTTCATTCCCGAGGACTACTTTATGACAACTGGAGATTACTATTTGACCTTCACTATTCCAGGGAGTAAGTAACATACACGTTCAAATTGTATTTCCTTCCACCTTGATTACGATTTCGGTAAAAAGTGGTTACTTATGGCATCATCAAATAATACAATAATATTATCATGTAATGTTGTCGTTTGCACATTAGTTTCATAATTCTTTAGCTAAATATCCTTTTTGTGAATTTGATTTGCAGAACAGGAAGTGAAGTTCTCTATGGCTGTTAAAGAGATAATGTGCACGTACATGGACAAACAAACTAGTACATGGTATAGACGTGGTTGCCAGGTACACTGCTATTTGAAGATCATTAATTTTTTGGCTTCGTGAAAGCAATTTAATAATTTTTCGCAACCATTTGAAAAACGTAACAAACGATTTTTTTCAAAATTTACAAAGAGTGTCAAATGAGCAGTTACTTTACTTCCTTGTGTGGCTTGAATTTGATTGTTTAAATGTATTGTGAATATACTTTGTCAGTTGTGTGTTGTACCACATACGTCTTGATTTTTGCGCTCTGTCTAGCAACATAAGAAATTGTTACAACAGTTTTGCACGATTGAATATCCCTAATGCACAGTAAATTGTACACATTCGCTGCGTTTCCAGGTTTCTTCAATGTCCAACATTACATCAACTGTGTGCCTGTGCAATCACCTGACCACATTCACAACTGCAANAGAGAGAGAGAGAGTCAGTCAGTCAGTCGAAACCAGAACAAAGTGTCAGAGAAGGAGGGGAACAAAAAAGCACGTGGCAGAACCGGACACGGACGGACCGTATATTAAACGGAGGCGACGCTCAGACATAAATACATAAGTTGACATTATTGACTTGTCTCAATTTTGTCCGTCTATTGCTTTGTCAATGTAAAGATTTGATGCCAAATTTCTGCATGAGGAGAAATTCCGATATTATCACACGCACAAGTTCATCTCTGAACTGAAAATATCCGGATTTATACTCAGGTTGGTCTTAAAGTCACGACAACCCGCGTCTAATAGTATGTATCAATCAATGCGCCCGACCTTTCTTTGCGTCTATCTTCGATGCATTGCGATGTAATCGTCAATGTAAAGAAGCAACACGACAGCCTTTAATTCCCCCGCTATCAAAATTTGTGTGACGTGAGAATTTGTAAAACTTAGCCATCCTTTTTGGAGTGTGGCTAAATGCATCCATTTAGCAAATTATGAGCCCCTCTGTTTTAGTTTTGTTACAAATATTGGGGCTCGTATACGCATAGAACCTGCCGCTTGAACTTTTGACGCATAGAGTATCGTTCATGTATACTTTCGGGCGGTACGTTACACAGTGTTCGCACTGTTGAGATTCAGTCGATTTTTCTTGTCGACAAATAACGTAACTTTTCTCGGAGTTAAATTTTTAGGCCTATACTACCATTGAAATTGTGTGGAACTTAGCCGTAGTTGCGGTAGGTGTTGTGTGAGGTCATAGTGCATTTGCTTCGTACACAAACATAAACGCCGTCTTCCCTCGCCACAGCTCACTCAAGAGACCGAGGACTAGAAACGATTGACAGTTCGGCCGCGGCATATTGATTATATTCCAAACGTAGTTCAGATGTTTTAACGCGGAATTCTTGTGGAAAATTCCTTTGATTTTGCAAAATATACACTGCACGAAAACCCAATAATTCAGATAAATTCACATTAATGAGTTGCCTGTATTATAGTATAATACACGTGAATTCATATGAATCCACATGAATACAGGCCTGCTGAATACAAAAAATGCATTCTTGACTGTATTCATCTGTATATACACTCTTCAGATAAAAAACAGGCAATAATCCATGTTAATAAGTAAGTATTATTGGGTTTTCATGCAGTGATAATGAATTCTTTGCTAGTCCTTGTGATAAGTATATTATATAGGTCTCCAATATTGTTTTCGCTCGACTCTAAAAATACTCGCGACGTAACGACCATGTCATAACTTGTCTTCGATTCGTGGCGACGTGGTCATTACGTCTCTCGTATTTGCATTTTTACTGAACGAAGACAAATATTAAGTGGTTGATTAGACATAAGGACAACCATGTAATACATTTTGAAGTCGAAATAGCTTGAGTTTTAATTTGAGTCATTTTACACTGTTCACAGCTGGTAATGTGGCCAAAACGACTTTTGCTGTGTCGACTGGATACTGAATAACAAAATTTTTAAAGAATTTCCATTAAATATGGACTCCTAACGACAGCTCAGAGAATTGGTATTGCCTGTACATGAGCTTCAATTCGAGACTTGATGGTCCGTCAATTGAGAGTCCTTTGAGCGGCCTGAAGTCATGGCATGTCCGGTTTATTTGTAAAGAAACGCTCTATTGTTCACTCTTTTGCTACACGTTATGGCGTGTGAATGAAAACATTATTATATTTGAATCCACCATTCGATCGTATGCAGGCTTGTCTCGAATTCTTAATCATTGATAACATGTGATGAAGTTTAGATTTTTTCATCGTTAAATCCATTGATAACTTTGAAATTGTAGTACACGTTTAATTCCATTGTTAATCACAAAAACTACACCTGTTTTGTTCCATAGTATATTGACTTATATTTACTCAGATTTCAGTGTTATATTTAGGTAATGGAAGCACTTAATGCTAACCGTAATTTTAAGACAAAAATTATCGTTCTGATTATACAATATCAGGCACTGAATATTCTTTACGATACAAGTCTCAAACTAGTAAGCTTTCATATAAGACTATATATGTATTAAAGTTTACAAAGGTGTGCGCCGATTTGAATTCATAAATTGCACACATGTTGCCCAAACTCATGTACACACAATCAAATTTTTATTGTATAATATCAGCCTAGATGTTTTAACATTCTTGAGCCAATTTGCTATTGTTCATGAGCTTGTCGGTAGATTCAACTTAATGATATGATTTCTGATATCGTTTCGTTTCCTCTGTTATGTTTCTCTTTTCGATAATTGTCTCCACAACGTTTTTGAACGAGATTTGTTTTATCGAGATGTAATCTTAGGATTGGCTCACAAAACATGTAAAATATATGTGTTATAAAAATGTTAAAATATGTAAAATGATTCATCCAATAATGTAGTTATTTACGATTTATTAAAACAATGTTACATTTTTTATTCATAATTGATCATTTTCGAATTCAATGTTATAAATTTACTTATCTTATATACTTATACTGATCTTAATGTCTCAAGGTAGTACGTGCCTCGGAAGTCGCCTAAATTTTTGGTCAAACATTCCTAAGTGACTCTTTCAGTCATTCTCTCCCATAAGCAAGAGTAAAATCCAGTCACAAAAGAAACAATCGACTAAGATTTATCGAAATTGACATTCAAAATGGCTAACATTCCTGTGTTAGCTCAATGGAAATGAAATATTCGAACTTAGAAAAACTGGGTCTCCGAAATGGTAGATCAGGACAGAAATATCTGTCCCCGAGGCGCATTTTACCTAAGTACATTCATTAATTTACACATATGTTTTTTTCAGTGTTCACAATGCACTTATAATTAATCAGTTGTGTTTTTTTTTGTTAAAGCCAGAGTTGATAATGCATCAATAAGAAGTCATGGAAGTTGTAGTCCTTACCAAATAAATATCTTGAGTTGAAAATCCATATTCATCTCCTCTTGATTCGTCTAGACAAACAAAAACCAAATATGATGTCACGCATAAGAGCAGTTTCGGCGTGCTGCAACGTCATGATACTTGTGACCTAGCCAGACTGCATAATACAAGCTCTATAATTCTTTTCAATAGTCCTTATCATTCTTTTCGGAAAGATCATACCTGAAAGGTTTATCCATGGAAATTAGCAATCACTCTGATGATTGCTAGTGTATGAAAGACAGATATTATTAAAGCTGCAAGCAGCGTTGGCGGGGCCAAAACGGTTGCCATAAGTTCAAATTCTCGCACTGATGATACTACGTGTAAAATGTAAACCCTAAAAAGTCTTTTGATTCTTGTGAAGAAGGATTCTGAACATCATTTCATGGTGTTGTAGGTTTCCCTGGTAAGCATAAGTTTTCGCAAAATCCAATATGGCGGCCAAACCACATGACCGATCAAAATGCCTTTCGCAAACTTGAAAGAGATCACAGTTAAGATTATTCATGTAAAATTTCAGCTCGATCTGTGTGTTGGTTCTGGAGCGGAGATTTTTCAAAATTTAATTGCGATTTTCACAAAAACCAATATGGCCGCAAAACCGATCTAATATGGCGGCCAAACCAAGAGACCGATCCAAAGACCCTTTACAAACATGGAAGTGCTTCCACTAAGGATGACACGAGTAAAATTTTAGTTCAATTGGTGCGTTGGTTCTAGGGTAGGAGATTTTTAAATATTAAATTGGTATTTTTCAAAAATCCAATATGGCGGCAAAGGTCAAGTGACCGCACGCAGTTTTATTTCCAAATTCTTAAGACCTCGGGTCTTGCTTGCTATATAGATAATTTGAAATTTACAAGACCCTCAGGTCATGAGGAAAAGCTATTTTATGTTTTCGGAAAATCCAATATTGCCGCCAGGTCACTTTACCGATCAAAATGTTAAGGATAATATGCCCGAGTACTCATAAGTACATATTAGCCCTGAAAGTCAGAGAAGTTTCTGTTTAGCGGTTTTTTCTGAGATCAAGAGTGACAAAAAGTTACGGAAAGAGAAAATGAGGAAGAAGAAGAATATTGAACTCCACAAAACCAATAGGGACCCAGCCGGTAGGCTCGGACCTCTAATTACTATGTACTTGAAGTAATTAGTGCTATATATTTTAACTAAACCACTCCTGGTCATTTTGCTCTGTTTGTGGGAGATTAATATCACCAAAACAATGATGACATGGAGAGTATTCTTGACGTTTAAATGAATGGGAAAATTGGGAAAGCTCGGAAAATTCCTCGCCAGTTTACTGGAATTGAGAGAAAACTACAGAACAGCCCCCCAAATAGGAGGTCACAAGTCAAAGGTCAACTGGCGAGGAAAAAATATAACAACAGTAAAACACTGGAGAAAAGGCACATATTAATCTACCACAAAGGCGTGGGCCTCAAGAACACCAAAAGCCACATGTGTGGCCGCCCAACCCAAAATGACCAGAAGCGAAGGTAAAACCTGGTGAAATTACAAAACTTGTTAACGCATTCAAGAAAACTTAACTATTTTGGTTAACACCGATGCTAACAATCTAAGTATTGTTACCCTCACCTGGTTTATGTAGAAATGAGGGAATGATCAAACCAGGAAGGGCACCCATATATAGCGGCCCCTGCCTGGCCTATATATGAGTGCACTAGAGCACCATTTTCCTTTTTTATGTTCAACAAGCTACCAAGCTGCTGGTTGCCTGATATACCTCTTAAATGCATCTGAGTTCCACCTGCCTAACACACGGATCTGTGCTTCAGACAAACCATCTGCGGCAGCTTGCGTGGCTGCCCTTGTTTTTGAAAACTGTGTTTCTTAAACCTACATGCATCAAAGCCGCAAAAACAATAGAACGCGTAATCTCTGATGTGAAATCACAACGTCCAACGCCCCTGGCCAGTAGAAAAGAAGGCCAGGCTCCACTCCCCTCAAATTGCAAAACTCGCACATAGCCTGTAAAGGACAACAAAGGTCAGCCAAATCAATCTTCCGAAATGAAATAACAAATGCTGTGCCCGGCCTGCTATGCTTAAAATTGGAAAGAGTTAACGTCATTGACTGAGGTCGACCTGAGGTTCCATTAAACTGATTGAACCGAATGACACCATCCACATCGTGCTTATTCTTAGTGGTGATTTCCCTAATCCTGAGGAATCCGTAGAAGGCTGAAACATTGCTCTAAATATACAACACTGATGAGCTGATGTAATAACCTCCTGGAATGGCCTTAACTAGACAATGCAAAATATCACGTTTGATAGGGCGACAAGTATCCAGTTTATGCTCTAACTCGCGATATGAATGAACAAGTTTGTGTACCATAAAAGAACTGGTTGTGTCTGAAAAACCTGCAAGTTTAAGAACATAGCTTATGGCTGACAAGTAAGTTGACACAGTGATTGGGCAAGGTGCTGTCTGGAAAGGTAACCAATAGACAATGCAATAGCCGCGTCTGGGAGTGGTAGTGATGGACAATGCCCCCCAAATTGGCTGCCCGTGAACTGTACAAAAATCCTCCATGCACGTTGGTATGTTTTCCTAGATGAACCGTTGAGGGCTTGCAACAGAAGCCTGTTTACTTCCACCTGCAATTGATTAGTAGAAACAGTGAGGGGATTGAGGTTGGGTTGGTATCCATGCCCTGAGCCACAGATCTGAACTGGCCCACCTGCAGACGAGAAAGAATGTCGGCCAAGGTGTAATACCTGCCAGGGATATATTTTGCTCTAAAAAGAATGTTGAAACGGAGGCTTATGAACACAATCCGACGAACCAAGATTATTAGGTCCCTGTCCTTTGCAGTTTGCCTATTCAGAACTGACACAAGGGTCTCATTATTGGTGTAGAACAATACCCTCTTGTTACTGAGATTATGCCCCCAAATTTCCGGTCAAGCATTATTGGGAAACACTCCAGGATCGCAATGTTTAAACTTTTCCAGCTAGTTAACCACTCCCCAAAAAACCAATGAGAACCAAAAATGCTACCATAACCTAGTGAACAAGCTGCATCCGTGAATAAACAGAGAGAGTCAGACGAATGCAACATGTCATCCATGAAAAACGTCTTCCAAAAATAAAGATCCTAAAACTGCTTCTACACATTAAGATCTGCTTTGACTTCTTTGGTCAGCCAGATGAAGAAATTCGACGTCTTGACCCCTTTTATGAGATTAATTAACCTACGCACAAATGCCCGGCCTGGAACCACCACCAGGCAGGCAAAATTTAAGGTCGCTACCAGGGACTGAATTTCCTTTAGCCTTACTTTTTCCTTACTAAGAAAGAACTAATAAAGTCGCGACAATGCAATAATTTATCCTCTGAAGCCGAGATTCACTTTTTACTGTATCTAACTCAATACCTGCAAACACCAAGGAAGTACTGGGCCCATAGTCTTTTCCTGTGCAAATGGAACTCCCAGCTCAGCACACAAATCAAAAAATGCTTGAAAATCTGATAAACAGCGTTCCTTATATCTGGCCAGAAAAAGAAAATCATCAAGAATGTGCACAGTTGCCTCAACACCCGCAACCCTAAGCAAAATCCACTCTAAAGCAGTACTGAAATATTAAAATAAGCGACATGACGTTGCGCAACCCAAAGGGAGACATCTGTCAAAAAAGAAACACTCATCCCACTTGAAACCTGACAAGCATATTGTCATGTTGAGCAACTGGAATAATTATGAATGCTGACTTGATGTCCGTTTTAGCCAAAAAACAGCCTGGGCCCAGGTCCATGATTATCTTAACTGCATCATCGACATTGGCATACAGCACAGTTGCCAACTCAGCTGGAATGCCGTCATTTACTGATGATCTCGGTGGAAATAATAAGTGATGGATAAGCGAAACTTATTCGGTTGTTTCTTTGGAACCACTCCCAAGGGAGAAATGCGTAAATTGTAAAATTGAGGGATGTGAAATTGACCTGCAACCCTGCCAGCCTGAACCTCAGAGTGAAGCATAACCCTTACAACTTTCGGGGTTATCTAGTGCAAACTTTAATTTAGGGGACGACCCCCATCTCTGAGTCAAAAATAGTTTAGGGAAAACCCTCGAGCAAAACCATGCAACAAATATAATGCACTGCCCATATCATAGCCCTGCAGAAACCGATGAAGAACTTCCACCCTTACTGGGGTTACTATTAACCGCCGTAGTGGGCAGTCGGGAAGCAAAGGAACCACGGGAAGCATGGTTAGCGCTTTCTCCTTTCCCTGCGCTAGCCTGCTGTCGAATCCCCCACTGATTTGACTAGTGGAACTGTAGGAGCTACACTTAAAAACTGGGTGGGCTGCTCCACACTTAAAACATTTGTGGTCAAAAAGACACCCAGGAAAAACTTGCCCCATGAAAGTGCCAACAGATGCCCTTCGGAAAGGATTGCCCCAAAATGAGCCGTGGTTAAATTTTTCCCCCCATGTAATGCTTGTAACCACAACTCCCAGTATGTCTGGTCCCGTGACAGTTGAGTGGACTGCTTCAGAAAGCGAAATTGCTCATCGTTAAACTTCCATCCGGTCTTTTTGGCTCCCAGATCGCGCACTACTTTACCATATTACAAAAGGCCTGAAATAGCCTCAGGTTATTTTCACAGTATATACTGCCAAAAAGATGTTAAATGCTAAAATCCACTGATCGATAGAAGTAATTTTCTTAGCACTTGCAGCAGGTTCAAGACAGAGCTGAAGCCTACCTACGCTATCTGATAAAGAGACGGTGTACTTACCGTCTCGCAGGGAGGGATTAATAAGCAAAGTGGCAAAATCGATATAATCACCTTCCCAGATTTTAAACTTAACCTTATCCGATACTCTCGTTGCCAAAGGTACCATTTGGCTAGTGAACAGTGTGGCTGGCTGCAGCTCTGTTCCCGAACCCTGAATGAATCGTTGTTGTGTAACCTGAAATGCTGGTAAATCATTACCATGACCTTCCAATTGCCTAGAAACTTGACCCCCCTGACCCGTAATGTCATTGATAACTGATTGGGCTGGAGATGTAGTAGTTGCAGCTGGGCTTGCGGAGGTGAAAAGCCCGGCATCCATTAAAGCCTGGATGACTGCACGCAATATAGTGGCTGCCAATGCACCGGGATCAGTGTGAGTCGCGGAAGTGACACTAGGTGTTGAAACTGCAGCAACCAGTTGTTCGTCATGTTGACTGGTACCGGGAACTTGTAGGACTTCTTGGATAGGTTCAGCTGCATGTGAAGGATTGACCGATGCTCTTACTGGAACAGCACATGTTGTTGTTGATGAAACCTTGCGTTTAGCTGTAGCTGTTCTGGTGGCTGGTACATTATGCTTCGGTGGCATGCTGTTGATAAAGTGAAATATTGGCAGCAAGTAAAGTGGACTAAACCTTTGGCCCTATTGGCCAATAATGACAATAGCCATGCCAGCATAGGGAAGAAAAATAAAATAAAGCTTGCATTGCATAATAAAATGTAAAAATTGTATACCCTTCACCCTGGTAACACATTCATTAAAGTACAAAGAAATTAAAATAACCATTGCATAAATTTAACAATGCACATTGCTTCACTTTATATCAACCCTTGAAACAGAAGGTACATCCAACCAATAATAATGGTAAACCACTCTCCCCTGACAAGGTATTTGAGAGGGTACAAAAACTGCACTAGTGCAAATGGCCACCAAAATGGTTACCGGGTACTATATTGCACTAATCATGCTGTAAACAGGGGAAGACCTTCATTGGGTCAATTAAAACTAAGCTAATAAAAATGCATAAATAAGTAATACGTAATAAGGTACGTCCAAACAAAATAATGTAACTAATGGTAAAACCACTCTGCCATGACGAGATATGTCATAGTGAGTGGGAACAAAAACAATTAAAAAACCCAAGGCTGTAAAGTGTTACAAACGAATGTACAGAAATTGATAACACCAACACTACTGGCAGTACTTTACTATCAAAACACGCTCGAATTAACCGTAATGATTTAAGAACTGCCCCCGTAAGCTCCTATAATACCTGATCTCGCCAAGAGCGCTAAAATGAACCTCATCGTCGCATAAAATCTGTGCACACTTGCTAAACACACGCTTGTGTGTCCAGCAATGCCCAAAGGTAAAACCTTCTAACTCGGCGTCTAAGAAGGTATTCAACTGTGACACACGCTTGTTAAAACGGCTACCTTGACGTCCATGTAATCGTGCAAATGCTGCACGAAATTTATCAGACTTGAGCCGACAATAGCTGCTGAAAGTGAGGACAAATCATTAGCACCTGGCTAAAAAAATAACCACATCTGGGTTAAAACGCAGGACGACATGTAAATCTAAACGCCGTACTTTTTTCCACCGTACGGCCTCCGATGCCGTGTAGTTGTATTTCTGCAATACTTCTCATGTTGAATGACTGCAGCACGTTCGTTACGCGGTAATGACATAGACGCCTTTTACCTCGCCACGAAAGTATGACCTAAAATTAACACCTTTGGCTTCATACTGATTGCCAAAAACTTTTGCCTGGATGTCCAAACCTTATATAAGGGTATGACCCCTAAGACAAAAAAAAGAGCTTGCCTGAAAAATGTAGAAACGAGGATAAAATTGTTGGAGAAACCAAACTGCCAGCTGCTTGTTGACGACGTGATCCAAAAGAGGCAGAGCAATGTTGTGACCCCCCCCCCCTCCTAGGCACTAATGAAGGGAGCTTTATTCGCCGTAGAGGGTCTAGGAACTTGTAGTTGTCACTCTTCAGGCTGTTTCATGCGCTAAGCAATCATCAGGAGTGAGGATATTTCGGGAATAGGACTGTTTATATTGTGTTTCAGGTGAGTATGCATATTCAAATAAGCGGATGCGGCCAATGGTAGGTCAGTTAGTAATGAGGAGGATTTTGCTGCGGTGTCTGCATTTTTAGAGGAATTCTGATCGTTTGTAGAGGGTTGATTTGCTGTCTGAATAAATTATATGGAGTTTTTCTGTTATGCAAAGGTTGCAGCGTTGAGTTTTATCATCCGTGTTACGCCCGTCAAGTCAATTTTTGGCACCACTGAATTAGACATTACATGACGGACATTTTGTATTTGTACCGACTTATTAATTTTATGCCATGCCATTTCGAAAACAATAGCGTCAAAATGATAAATCTGACTAGTGTAACTTATGTCCTGCTATGCAACATTCACTATTGACGTGTTCGGCATTAATTCTATAGGCTTTAAAACGTAAAACTACATGTACGTCACCAGAACGTCCAACAAGAGTACACTGACCTATTTCCCTACCACTGCCCGCTTGTGAGTGAAGGAGACTATTGATAGAGGGACCTCGAAAAGGATCAAAGGCTGTGACATTTTTTGGTGCAGTGATTTCCTTCCTGTGAGAAAGTCCACATGTTAACATTACACTTGCTAGCACTTACTTTGGTTTGATCTTACTGTCATTGCTGGAAAAAAAAATTGTGAAATCGCCTTTTAATATTTGTGGCATCATCAGAAAACGGTGGCTTCCACTTTGTTTGATTCGCATGGATAGTTGTGAGAATGGTGTAGTATCCTACGAGTTCTGACTTGCACTACTTGTAAAGATTTTTGTAATTTTACATATCAGAAGTAATATTGTATGGTAATGAGTTATCGTTATCAAATAACGAAAGCATTTTAGGTGAAAAACGTTTGTTTCTGGTAGCGTTTCACATTGACCCTGAATATTAAACTGTGTCGATGAAAAGATGTGGAAAAAGGGACTAGTAAATTAATGTAAAACATCAAGGCGATCAAATGAAGAGTTTTGAGACATACTCGAAAATGTAGATTGTAACCGAAGTTCTTACTCCAAATGATTCAATAAAATCAAAAAAGGCCGTAGATATTTGCCAAGTTGCCAACTCAACAATAAAAAATGTTATTAACCAGTTTGTATGATAAGTAGAAGGTATGTGACACAGTAAATTAATCAGTGCCCGATATAAAAAGCTCTATTCATAGGTTGCACAGATAGGGTTTTTAGAATCCAAGATTAACATATGACATATATTACATGTACAGGACATTGGTTAATGAGAAGACAAGTCTCTCCCTACCATCGATTTCCTTTTACAATATAGTTGGACGTACCAGAGCGATTCGAAAAAGTGTGATGTTGCTAAATCTCATGAGCAAAAGTGCATATGAAGTGTACTTTCGAATGATATTATATGATAACGAGTGCGATCAATGTCACATAATCAACTCACCCAAAACACTAAGTACACGACCTAAGAATCACCGTAAACCAAAGTTAAAATTATATTTCCCATGTTTACATCTTACTATGTTACAATAATCTCCCCCTATCAAACAGATTGAAAAAACAGCTACTCATCATGACGAAAATACTTGCATACAATCTATCCATAAACAGCCAGGTTGAACAGACAATACGAAAGTGCACAGGTGCACAAATGCATTTGATCGTCTTTTGTAATATTGCAATTTTACTTTTTTTACATTGTTGCTTCCTGAACGTTGATTGAGCATTCTCAAACTACAGATCAGTTGACTCAAAGTAACTTACTGCTGATTAATTAACCAACAACGGTATATTAACGGAATGATTATAAATGTACTAATCATTCAATGTCTTAGATGCTTTTATAACAAAGCATTATCGATTTAATTATGAAATTTCCCTTTTTGTAGTCTTGGTTTTCAGCCAGGTTGAACAGACACTACGAAAGTGCACAGGTTGTGGTGTCGTGTCCTTAAAAATAAACGAACCCACGTCGTCAATGATTACCGATCCATTAGACCTTCGTCTTCATCCTGATAAAAGGGAAATCAGATGATAGAAACGATATATTCACACTGATGATCTTTTTTAAACGTTTGATGGAGGGAGTGTGTAAGGTCAATCACGACACAAAGGTTCTCAAAATTAAAAGTAGCAGTAGAAAACCTAGTTACGTTTCAGTTGGTTAATGTGCACATCACGCAAACCGCACTGCTCTCTATTAATTGTACAATGATTTTGAATAAGAAACCTCATTATTTAAACCCTGTCTGAATTGAAAAGTCGACAGTGATGACGCTGTGTAAATGTAAGTCTGATTCCCTGACCCACTTCTACCGCTGGCTGCATTGCTAACGAAAAATGTCAGGTGTGGGCTTTTGTAGGTATGGCTACCATTGGTCAATATTACGAGCGCAGTGATTGCAGTGAATTTATTTCTAAATTTGAGTAACCTTCGGATTAGGTTTTTTTCGTCCTTGGAGTAATTTTTTCCTTCAAGGTTTCCCGAACCAAGGATCCAATGTCGACATTGAATGAAAAACGAAAATTCACTTATTTTTCAGTCACTACTGTACATGCAAAAGAAGCCATAGTTTTTCACGTCTGAAAAAACACATAGACTATAATCGTCATTCCACCACAAATTTGCCACCATAGAAGTGAAAATCAGAATCAAAGTCGTGCAAATAACTACAACATTTAATGTTTCGTTGTCAACTTTCCAAGCTTGCCACTATACAGATGTGCTGATCACAAGCTTTGTCAGGTGACTGTGATCATTAATGGGCAGTCAAAAATCTGACTGAAATGGCGGCCCACGCGTAGTCCATGTTTGATTGTCAGTAGCAGAGCGAGCGGTAGAAACGGGTCAGGGAACCAGAATACACAAAAGTGACACTGGACATCATCTACTGAAACACGTGACAGTGAGTCAAAAATCAACACAAGCCAATATATCTTGTCATGACCTGTTTCACAAAGCCTATAACCCTTGTCGATGAGGATTTTAATGCTGCACCCAAACACCCAAACATTAGCATTGGTAAAGTGTATCTGTTCGACCGTGAAAAAGATATTACCCATACCCAATACAATATTTAAGGGAAAAACGCTCTTGCAAATACTGAAAAGAAATAATATAATTCTTACTCTTCAAGGGAATATTTACATATAAAATGGTTCATGCCGGAGATATCTTCAGGAAATAGTCGTACAATTATGACTAAGACACAATATAAAAGCGTATTCTGTACACCTCTGAGTCCAAAAAATGAAATACAACAATCAATTATTTCAATTAAAGAATGGGCCAGTTTGAGTAACAGAGACACTAGCGTAGGTATTTCTCATTGTGAGGCTACTCAGAGTGAAATTAACGAGGAAACGGTAAACAAACTATAGGTTTAAGACCTGCCTCTTACGGATATTACTTTCTATTAACTAAATCATTTTTACAGAAGTGAACTCTGTTGGAACATACTACGTAAAGTCAAAGCTCAGATAAAATTTAAAAAGTGACAGTTTTACTTGCATTGAAGATACTGATTTCTTCACGACATTGATAACGCGTGTGATAAGTATGTTTTTATGGATAGACTTAACCATTTGCGGTTATTCTGTCAGACGTAATCAAGTAAAAAATGAGCGCATAGTTTTACATGTTCATCTATAGTACTGAATATAGAGTTTAGAGTATAACAAAGGCCGTGCAAAATCTAATAATATAATTCACGTCTCCGAAATTGTCTTTCCTTCGTCGATGTGTACTTATACGGCAGTTGGGCCCTACGGCGAGACAGTGCACGCACGACGTATATTCGGAACACTTCCATGAGTGATGGCAGTGTATCAGTGTTCGTCCTGGCACGGGGGTCTAGCGAGTGCGGGGACAGAGTAGTAAACATATATTATAAACATTTATTAAAATATATAGTATCTTTCGAATTCAGACAATGGCCACACTATGAATTTATCGCAATGACCAGGCCCAAGGACGCTAAATTTACCACAGCCGCTACTTTACATACGAAGATAGTAACTAGAAATACATTTCAGTCAAAAATAAGTACCACACGTAATATTTTATGTTATATTTTTACTCTTATCGATTTCGTCAACAGCGTCTATAGCGTCAACAGACATTTACCACCCGGATATTTACCCCCTAATACTATTTATAACGACAATATTGCTTTGTCGAAAATGATGTCAAATAGGAAATTTCCTTTTAACAAACCATTGAAAATATTAAATCTTTGCAACAAATATCCTGGGTCAAATAATGATAATACACGAGAAAATTGTGTGAATGACCGTTTAATAAGAAAATTATGGTGTTACTTTAGATTTTTAACATTTGAACAAAGTTTTGATCTCGAGGGACATAAACTCAACTGAGCAAATCATAAAGGTAATGGAAAATGTAAACTAACTTTCTTGTGGCTAATTAGAAGACACCTGCCACTTTCTCTTTTATATATTATTACTTCACTGAAAAGAGAAATTACTTTACCTGTATTTAAACGAGATACCTTCAGAACCTGGTAACAGGACTGTTATAAATGACTTTCATTCTGGGAGCTTGACTTTAGATTCAACGTTTTATTTAGCAAGAACTTCTGGGAGACAGATCACAACTTTGGAGAAAATGTTTCGAACTTGACCAAGACATAATAAAAACTCTCTTGAATATGAGGAACACTGCTCTTAAAGACTCGCAACTTATTTGTATTGAACGGTGCACTTTTTTGTACTCATTAACAGTGGGTTTTGCTTCTACTTTTTTCAAAGGTAGAAAGAAACAAAATAATTCGAATATATGTTACTTTCGGAAAGCAAATCAAGGGAGACTAGTAACTTTTTTCTACTTGGATGAGCTGAGCTTCTGAGCTTTGCATTTGTTCTGTACGTTAGTTGCTCAGTTTCTTCGCGATCTGTGAACACCGTACACATTGAAACATGGTTTAACTATTTTGGATTCCGTGTAGCGATATCAGTTTAATAACTGTGGATTATTCGCTCGTCTTTTTTGTGAGTTTGTTTTCAAAGGGTTCTCTTCTTTTACGTATTTAGTTATAAATAGCAAAGTTCAATGCGTTTGACGAGAGATAAATATTCGATATGTTAACTCGAAAGAGGAAATCATGGTGAAATCAAAGTGTTATAAGATGATCTGTGAAAAAAAATTGCAGGGTTAAGTTGGTATGCCCCTTGAAGGGTAACTGTCAAGTCAAAGGCGTGGTGTACAAAGCCAAAGTATCAACGGAGGACAACGGAGAGAGGGTTTATATCGGCCTCATTGATAACGTCAACACTGTCAATATACCAAAAGCTGGTGAATGCAGAGTATGGGATTTTGCTGGACAACCAGAATATTACGTGTCCCATAACATGTTCCTTAGGGCGCACGACTCGGTGTTCTCGGTTGTTTTTAAAACTACGGAGGTAATAGACGAATTTGATGGTACACTAAGTGAAGAGGTAAGCTAATGTAATTTGTATCTTATCTCATAAACACAACTTCTAAAGTTCAGTTCAGATTATACTACAACTTTATCTCTTCATTATTGATGTATGTACTCAACTAACATATTAAAATATCTATCCTTCATATTTTCAAATGGCTATCACTGCAAATTCTTCTAGCTTTCTGGCAAGCTAAATTCGTGCTAAATTTGCACCGGTTTATTTGTCGCTGAACGGATTGCTTCATTTCCCCTAAGTTGGCTTACTTTTTGGTTTGTTTTCAGTTTGCCTACATGCCACTTGATTGAACAGACTGGCAAGCTAACATACCACACTGTGTGTAGGACTTGGTTTGCAGGCAATCCACTACGTGTGTCCAAAAAAAGCTTGAATTTAGAGCATATTTAAATAAACATCGGTTTACAGGCAAGCCAGCACTTCCTTGTTAGACTGGCATGAATGTTGTTTGCTTGCAAGCTACCCTGTGGTCTGTCAGCAGGCCAGGAGAGCATCCAGTTTTAGGTAGGACGGGGCTGGGTAGGATATGGTATGTGAGGGCTGGCATGGAGGGATTGGGCACTGATGATGCTTTTACTGTCTGTTGTCCTCTTAAAGTCCATTTAATCCTCTTTCTATCAGGTTCCATAGCCAAGCTTGGAAATTAATACCACTTAGGAGAAAGGGGATTAAAATAATTTAGTCTTGATGAATATACCCGGTACACTATACACTGACAAACTGCATAGTCCTGTAAAAAAACAGTAAAGGAACCCCGGATTGAATGGTATTTTATCCAGTGAAAGGGAGAGCCCTATGATGGTAACCTGCCAAAGAGATCACACAAAGAAATGTCTTTAGTGTTATTATGATTATTATTGATAAAATGAAAATTCTTGACAAAGTTGTACAATTCAGGTAAATATCACTTGACAAGCAATACATGCTGATAATAATAATGATTCGAATATATATATACATAAGCAAATAATAAAGTGTAACTTGGTAAGAAATAAAATACAGCAAAACCTGTACTATCTCAACTTTGCCTTAAATAGAACGGTCAAACTTTAGAGGTTTTTAAAACCATTGCCTATTGACACAATGACAAATATTCTCCAATATACCAAACACCATTTTGAAGATTTCAAGTCCAAGTGGAGGTAGACAGGTTTTACTGTGTATGGAAAATGTTTAAAAGACTACAGGCCTCTAAAATGAGAATTAAACATTAATAAAGACAAAAGAATTAAAACAAATACTGGCCAACTCTTCCATGAATGGCATA
>LD349447.1:48358-68583 GCA_001465055.1 Ptychodera flava | reverse complement strand
TCGCGGATTCCAAAATTACAATGACCCCCCTGGATTTTGCCGGACCCCCGGCCGTAAAAACTGAACGGTCCCTTATACAAAAGAAATTGTTAGAGATGTATGATATACTGAGTCGATCAACGAGGTTTCATGTTAATGGGAAACATGGCGAGACACCGGTGAATCTATAGTATTTTGACCCTGGTCATGTGATCTGGGTCCCCGGTAAGACAGGTTTTATGTTCGGGCGATTCGTCTGAACTGTGTTTCGGAACCGACTGTGAGGTTCCTTCATCAGTCGCTCTGTTTTTTTGTATCCCCTCCATTCGGTTGTATAATAGTCATCTTAGTCATCGAAGAGGAGAAGCCAGATTCGGTATTATGAGAGATAGTCACTGTTGACCGACTCTATAGTGAGCGACCCGGTGTGTGGTGTCAACTTGAAATAAATTGACACAGTATCAACCAGAATTCTGGACGCTATGATTTTTTGTTTTCGAGCATGTATTGAGCGTAATTAGTGCTCCTTGTGTTAACAGTAAATGTTGTATTAATCTGTCAATGATTACTTTGCTTTAGGCACTTAAATCGATTACCACCCGCACTTTGGTTTTGTGTTAATTATTCTGCATTGTAATACATTTCGGGTCAATACCAGCGCCTGCTTTCCGGTGTTTGGATGTTGTGGAAGGCTGTTTCGAGATATACCACATTTTATTTCTCTGTTTTTAGCCTTTCCCTGGTTTTGTGGTTCTGTTAACAATAGTTGCTGAAGACAGCCTTTCAAATTAGTTTGGTCAGAGGAGAGTGTCAGTTTATGTAATTCGAATCGCCAACTTTGATTTGTTGCCCGACGGTTTTCTACGTTTTTAATTGTCTTTGCTGGATGAATATTTGCTTTGCTCTGCAATCGTGACAGTTTGGTGGTTTGTAGTACCGAGGAGGTGACAGATTGCATTATAGTATTTTACGATGAGTTGTGGCCGAAAAATATGAAAAGGTAAGCAAAATAAAATTGCCACAGAGTCCTTGAACTTTATGCCACTATAGCAAATTTTTATGGCAGTTTCAGGACTGTACATTTGTTGTTGGGAAAAAAGTATCCAAATGAGAAGTGCGAGAAAAAAAGTTACCAGTAATGAGAGAGTGAAAAAAAAATTTGAACAGTGGCTCAGGTACGAAAAAAATGCAACCTCTTAAATCTTCCAGACCCCCCTCCCAAGGATATCAAATGGTCCACCCCTAAATTTGTTCTGAACACAAACATTCCGAACAATATTGAAAATATCGACTGTTCACCAATAGGGTTTGTAACCATGCGACACTTGTGCAATACGAGGGACCGTTTTCGATTTCCGAGCACGCACAGGATACAGTGAATTATGTCATACCAGCTTGCGCGGGCAAATCCGGCACGCTGATTGGTGAAAAAGACTGTATTGATGAACAATTGTTGGTGCATCACAGTTGGTTCGCTGCTAGCTCGCCTTAGACCCATTGCTGAAGAGTCGGACGACACCTTTTAACATTCTTTTTGGTTGGGAGAGCAACAGTTTATGTCAATTATTAGCAGAGAGTACACAAGATGTAATGATTCATATTCTCATTGCAATATTTCAATCCATTTCTGTGAAACCGTTGTGTAGTTATAACTATTTGTACGTCATCATCGCCAACTGACTCAAAACAGTCAGTATGCCTGTTCAATTCACCCCTTTCCCTTGTTTTAAATGCTATTGATGCTTCTCAAAATTAATCGAAATATCAGTAAATCAACCACATCAACATTTCTCTTCTAAAATATTGATATTTACAACATCATTCTTGAACGTCCCCAATTTTCTTGATGGTTGAACGGTGATATTCAAAATTTCGCCAGTGTCTTTATTGTACGAGCAGTGACGATCCTTAGAGTCATGGGCTGTATGTGCCTGTACACCGTAAGCATTATTAATGTTATGCAATCGGTTCGCGTCAGACTTTGCACATTGCACACAATGTGGAAACACATTGTACAACATGTCATCCCCGGTCCAAACGTTTCCAAGGAAATGCAAATGTGTGCTACCGACCACATCAAAATATTAAAATTAAAAGGTGGAATCGCTGAATATCAAATGTGCAGAGTAAAATAAAACCATCAAGTTGAATGGCTTCATGTTTCTTTGTGGATTTTGGGCCTTTGTCTTTGCAATTGTCTTCACGTCGTGGGTGAAGCAGCAGGTGCTGGCATCAGGAGTGACTGGTAGCTACAACAGTTTTCAGGAAGTACATATGACACTAGATTACGAGGGGGCGAACACTACAAAACGAGGCTAAGACAAGGACACAAGGTAACCAATCACAGTGCCGTGAGGTGATCACTACATGATAACGAGACCTAAGAAAAAGGGTCCAGCTAATCAGTGAGCTTAAGTGGACCTTTTTGGACCGCAAAGACCAATCACTGTGGCCGGTACATATGTCTTGGACCTTACTTATGAAACAGGACGACTCAAACATAACCTACGCTGTGTCCGTCTTTCTCTATGCTAAATATTCAGACCTTTCCGTTCGAAATCACGTCACAGAGCGCGGGACACAGGGGGGACACACCATCTAGTGCTCTCCCCCTTGGGGCCGTCTAACAGTTTACTTTAGTAAAAATGCAAATTGAAACCTCTCACAGATTGCACTACACCATTGTACACATCATTTTCTCAAAATTTTCCACGCAAGAGAGAGCACCACCCCTCTAACAGTTTCCTCCTCAGCCTCCCACGTGTCCTGCCACTGTACTTTCCAATTCTGCCTTGTCAGATATCTCAGTGAAAACCCTGTCATGATACCCATCCAAAGTAAACAATACTATATGGTTGGCTATCAGTTATAGCGTGAGCTTTTAGGGAGCGTTCAGTTATTATAGCCGGGAATGGGCCGGCCAAATCCAGGGGGTCACCTTAAATTTGAAAACTGCAAGGGGGGGGGGGGTCATGTATTTTTCAAACGGCTCAGAAGGGGGGGTCACTTAATTTTCATAAGTATCCGTCCCGTAAAAAAGCAGTTTTAGTGTTCAGAAATATTCTGGGAGATAAAATGATTCGCTGCATGATTTCATTCTCTGAAGTCATTTAACTACAAATCTGAACAAAAGTATAACTAGCTGTCACAGGAACATCTTGCCTTGGCAATTCTTAGGCTTGTCTTACTATAAATTGAGCTCACTGAGGGCGATGAACAATTCCTATTACTTACTATTAGAGATATACATGTAGCAAGTTTTGCCAGGGAAATTATTTAACAGTTACCTGTAGACTGCTAGTACCATGAAAAGTGAAATAATACTTTTAGGTGAAATTCCAATACCAATATTGTTGTCAATATTTGAACTTTCAAACACCCTATTTTAATCAAGTACATTTGTATCAATTGTCAAACACCTATAAAAGCACAAATTAATTTAGTTTAGCATTGTAAAAAAAATATTCATAGTTTTCTCATAGACTCCAATGTATAGTGAATCAACATTTTGGTGAAATTCCAAAATCAAATTTCTTGCACACATATCAACCTTTAACCATCCTAGTCTAAGTATTTTAAAATGAATTATCAAATGTCTATAAATACACAGATTTACATAGTTTTCTATTTGAAAAAAATTATTCATAGTTCCCTCATAGACTCCAATGTATAGTGGATGAACATTTTCAGTGAAATTCCAAAATCAGATTCTTGTACACATAATATGCACCTTTAACCATATATTCTAATCAAGTACAATTATGTCAATTATTCAACGTCTGTATGTGCACAAGTATAGCAAGTATTTCATTGGAAAAAATTATTCACAATTTTATAATAGACTCCCATGTATAGAGAGGATGAACATTTTTGGTGAAATTCTAAAGATAAATTCTTTGTCCACATACCAGTTGTAACAACCCTATTCCAATTAAGTACATTTATGTCAATTATCAAATATCTATTAATGCAAAGATATAGTTTTGTATTGAAAAAAGTATTACATAGTTTTCTAATAGACTACCATGTATAGTGAATCAACATTATCAACAGCTGCTTATCAATTAAATCCAAGTATCAAAATTTTGTACACACATGCTTGCGCAAAAATATTGCAATCCAACTGTAATTTCTGTCCAATCCCTTTGAGGGGTAATTTCAAAATTATAGCAAGTAAAAAGGGGAAATTTGAGCATTAACACCCTGTGTTAAAAAAAAGCGCCGCGCTGTGTTAAAAAAATGTCCGCGCTGTGTAAATATCGCCGCGCTGTGTTAGAAAAATGTCCGCGCTGTGTAAAAATCGCTGCGCTGTGTTAGAAAAATCTCTATAAATATATGTATTATACTTCAAAAAGAGGTAAAAGGGGGAGGGACTTTTTCCATTCAAAAACTTCTACTAAAAGCGGCAGTCTTAAATCCCTGGTTGTTGCATTGGTGGTTGTTGGCATTGTCTGATTGTGTGAATGTTGTGCATTCTCCTTTGCATTCTTCAATTTGCTCAGAGATAAAGTTGATAAAAAACCTGCACCTTTAACAAGTTCATATAAAACAGCAAATTTCTTGGAATGCTTGGAAACCAAAGTGCTAACAGCAAGCAATCCGAAATGATTTTTCTGCATATTGTTTAAATATTCAACAAAGGCTGAGCTATTCTCAAATCAACACACTGTGTGACATTGACCTGCATGTTAAAGCATCTACACATGAACATCTCAGTGTGTGAAACTCACGCAAAATCTCCACTGGCCAAGCGTGCCAGCAACTTTAAAAAATCACTGGCCCCAAACCGCTCTCAGGGGGCCTAGAACATTTTATTAAAAAAATAAAAACACACCACTTCAACATCCTAAGATCAAACTTTTTTTGTGCCTTTTAATTTATTGAAAGGGAAGCAAATGATGATGACTATCAAAACCAAAAGTTTGGATCTCAGTGCCAAAAACATATGAAATCAGTGAAAGGTTAAACACAAACACATAAACGTTTGTATTTTTTAAAACAGCTTTCACAACAAATATTTCTAACATTGAGAAAACGAGCACAAGCTAGGGCTTGAAGTTGAAATATGTCCCAACACGAAAAAGCTAAGCGTCCAGAACTCCGATCAGGGATATGGATAATGTTTGGCACTAAACACAGGATCACACGCAAATCCAGTCACTACAATAGTTGACTCTTTCAAAAATGATTCTGGCTTCTCTCCTCTTTGAGGGAAGATGACTATCATCAAATCCAAGAAAGGGAATACAAAAAATTTGGGCAAGTGATGAAGAGAAAAAAATACTGAAGTGTCGAAACCCGCGTGAAAAGACGAATCACAAAAATTTAATCTTTACAGGCGACCAAGGCAAATGGCCATCAAGGTCAAATCACAATGAAGGCGCAATTTTGCACAATGTTTAAATATCGGACATTTAATTTCTAGTTTCGAAGTTAAGCAGTTTAAACACTATCGATTCACCGGTGTCTCGCCATGTATTCCACATAAAATAAATGCAATGTGCAATGATCCTTTTATTAACCATATCGTAATACAAACTTGGTAGAGCCGATGTGTGGAGTTGCCCTTATTTTCCTTTATATATCCGACTCTTATTTCTATATTAGACGATACCATACTTGTCAGATTGCGGGTAAATATTAGATGTATATCTGGGATTCTACTATACCTTACAGATCTGGCCCCGCTGTCTGGCCAAGCCCGATTTCCGTAGTCCGACTCTAACTTCAATTATACGAGCCTGGACTTGTGAAAACTGTGGGTAAATATCCTATATTGGAGATTTCACCAACTCACATATAATATATGACCAAACAATTCTAATTTCGATATTGTGTTGTCTAGTAGCTAAATGTCCGATGTCATATAAAAGTGCAATGTCGCGGTGTCCTCAAGGCCACAAGGAGATCACGAACCGAAAGCAAATGGGGAGCGTATTGAATAGCGCCACTACTCTCGCGAGAAAAGGTGAGGTAAGGTCTTTCGCCTAGATGCAGTACCGATCAGTCTGTTCAGTCTTTATTTGCAAATTTCACGTTTTGCAAATCTCTTGAAAGAATAAATTTCATATCTCTGAATAATTTTGTCTGGTATTTAGCTTGGGAAAACGTTTGTGTAAACTTACTTTCCATATAGTGAAAGTTACTGGCCCGCGTCTTTAGAGGAACTGCAGGACATTTTTCAGGAGTTACTGGTCCAGCATGAAAATAGCTGGTCTCGGGCCATCGGGTTAGCGTGAATTTCGCACGCTGGAACCAGTAAATCGGATTTTAAAAGATGTACATAAACTGTTTCCAGGAAAATTTAATGACTACCAATTAAAAATAAAGACCAAAAGTTATAGGAAAGTACAAAATGGAAACGGTTACATTATCCATGATTTAAGTACATTAAAATAATCTGAATTGTCAGCTAGGATCTGTTTTGGGAAGACCGGCATGATTTACCCACATGCTGAACACCAGTCCGTCACTTCAAAATTAAGCTCTACTATACCATAGTATATGCCATGATGGATTATAGATTGAAAATATCGGAGAAGGCAGTGGCCAGCTGACAGCATTGTAGGCCTAAAGGACAATCCCCTCATGCCATGTGCATACATTCATGTATCTGTGGATTAATCACTTAAGGTTGTGTAACTTTGAAATAAAGTCTGTGATGTGCAAAGGTGTACATACTTTAACATAACTAAGCGATTAAATGTTGAAGGCAAGTAATTGTCAGCATTTGCTGATTTAATTCAGTATTTTTGTCCAAAATATTTTGTTTTTCAATGGACACACCAAGAATTACATCAGATTACATGTTCATTTAAGCGATAAGCCCCGCCGCAGGAGGGTATACACGAGATTTTGGTACAATGCGCGACATATAGCACGAGCCGATAGGCGAGTGCTATATGGAGCGAATTGTACCAAAATCGAGTGTATACCCGACTGCGAAGGGGGTTATTGCTATAATATCAACTTGCGTGTCTTTGTTGTCTTACTTAGGTATTTTCATCACTCTAAGCCCCATATGCAAAAAACGAACGTCCGATAGATCGAACGTCGGAAATTCTGCTCCCCAGACCGAGCATCTTTAATAACATGTGAATTCATGTTTTGGATAAGGTGTTTTATCACATGCACAAGCCAAGTTTGTCGTCTCCGAACAAAAAATACGGGATTTATTCTCTGGTCGTTCTACGTCACGACAACCCGCGTCTATGTCATCAATTTTGGTGAGTCAGACCTTTTTTGTTGTCGGTCTTCGGTGTGCTCGTAAATATGTAAACAAACAACATGGCGGCCGACGTTTCTCCCACGATCAAAAGTCATGTACCCGGTAATGAAATCGATATTTTCACAGACTACGACATTACTAATCTTCGTCTGTGATAAATTTCTAGGACTATGCTATCTTTGAAATAGAGTATAACTTTGCGGAAGGTAGCCTACGTGTAGACCGAGAGCTGTCATTTGCTCCACACACGAACGAACGTGAGCGCTAACGCACACGCGTCACGACGGACGACTGGAAACGATTGACAATTTGTGCACGGCATACTGATATTTATTCCTAAAGTAGTTCAAAAGTTTAAACGTGGAATCGTCAGGAAAAACATTTTATTTTGCAAAAAATAACGAATTCTTGGCTTGTGCATGTGATAAGTATATTATTCCCTAATATTTTTCTTCGTTCAGCTCGGAAAATACGAGTGACGTAATGACCGTGTCGCCACGAGTCGAAGACGAGTGGTGACACGGTCATTACGTCATTCGTATTTTCCTTCGCTGAACGAAGAAAAATAATAGGGAATAATATCTAATTGTTCAAGAAATGTTCTAAAATATTCCTCAGCAACATTGTTGCTTTCAGTGGCAGCTACTTGGTTTTATGACAACCAAATTAGAAAAAAAGAGAAAAGTAAAAACAAGTTGGCTTTCACCAATTTTAATTCCTAATGTTTAAAACTTTCACCGTGAGTCTGCAAAGATTTGGATATCTGCAAATGATGTACCATTAAACTTCAAGATATATATCACTTTGCCAATTATCTGCTCCTCCGATTTTCTGTTCACCATTTCTAACTGACATTTGCTTGTCTTTGTGTGCATCATATGTATCAGTGAGACATAACGAAAAAAGTATTTATATTTAGTAATTAACTTTCTTTAGAAATTTATAACCAGATATGTTTATCGCTACCCTTTCCAAAAGTGAGCCACTTGCAGTCCCTGCAAATCATTCTTTTTCTGGTCATATAACCCTGAAATGATTTGTTATATCATCGATTAAATGTCCACTACAGTTCCTGCAACTTGTTAGACTGGATATAGTGTGTAAGCATGCATGGATATATTAAGGGGGGGGGGGGCATGGGAAAAAAAAACAACAGGAAAGATGAGGGGGCCATAGATTTTTACTATAATTTACTAGGGGGGGGGCATGGAAAAAAATCACCTAGAAAATAGAAAATCTCCACCCTCCCCCTGGAAGTAAATTCTGAATCGTCCGTACCGCGTACGCGCATACGGTATCGACCGTCGCGACATTCAGAGGTGGCACAGTGAAGTTACAGGATCTATTTTTGATGGATAATTTGGACGTTAATTGTACCAGAAATAAACAGTTTTGAAATAATTCAGACTTGTGATGACTGCAACTGTGATGAGCAGTTGTGCAGAGTGTGTTGCCCGATGCAGCGAGAGCTGGACGCTGACACTGCTCATTGCATTTGATGTCAACTTTCGTCGCAGTCGCCAGGAGTCAGCCCATTGTTATTTTGAACTTCTTGGTCTACATCGTTAGGTCACCCTGGTCTGTTACAGCCCAAACTTTGGTAAAGAATATCTGACATACCGTTACTATGAGGAAGTGTCAATTTATTTGTGGATGAACGAATACTATCTTCATTTTAAAGAGAGGTAGGATATATCGCGTCTCAAGACATTTGCTGTTTTATATGAACTTGTTAAAGGTGCAGGTTTTTTATCAACTTTATCTCTGAGCAAATTGAAGAATGCAAAGGAGAATGCACGACATTCACATAATCAGATAGCTGCAATAATTGTAGCCATTGGTCGGTGGGGCTTGAGCTTTTGTCGTGCGGCTCTGCAAGGCGCGAGCCGCACGGCAAAAGCCAAGCCCCACCAACCAAGGGCTACAATTATTGCAGCTAATAATCAGACAATGTCAACAACCACCAATGTTGTGTTTTCTCTTTTTTCTCCAAACAGCGTTGCGAATATGACCAAACCATCGTCGGCGATCCAGCTACTTTACATCCATTGATGGTCACTGGAAATTTCGAATCAATAGTCCGTCTCTATCGAACCGCTAATGACACCATGTTACCATTTGAAAAAGCGTGTAGGGTGCCCCTAGACTACATGCTACAGCGAGGCCAGACCAATGACTTTCAGTGTCTGGCTTTGATGGAAGACAGCACATATCAAGTGGTTTGTTTGAAAGAAGTATTGAATATGATCCCGATACAGTCGAACAACGACGTGTATTCTGTGTTGAGCGACGAACAGAGAATTGCTTACGATACGTATTTCTTAAACAGAACTTACAAAGGTACCGCCACAAGAACAAAATCGGCAATTTCTTAGATAAAGAGATCCTACCTCGTTTAAAATTACTAGGGGTTGATCGTGACAGCAAGCGATTTTTGACGGCCACAGTGGGGTTGCCAGTCCTGTTTGACACGACTTTAGCGTTGCCACCTGCCCTTCAAAATAAATTACACCACTTTCAACACGATAGCTGTTTAACGGCCGGTGTCGTTTATGGGTTCAAATGGGTAAAAGATTTGAGCAAAGTCGAGCGGGTACAATTGGGGATGATTGATGACCGTGCTGCAGAGTTGCCCGCCGTATCTTACATCGACGACGGCACAAGTCGCCAAAAAGTGTCAGTTGCACATCTAATTAAATCAAGTATACAGTATACATTCGAGTGTCCAGTTGAGATGGTTGGGGTTGGCGAATCTGAACAAACACAGATGAATAGTGTTCGATCTGTCGCCAGATATCGTTCCGCAGCATCTGGCAAATCAATGTTGGGAGATCAGTATGATAAATTTGGTTTTACCGTTTTGGGCTGTTTCGTGACTGCAATAGGATCGGTAACCTCAGACGCAACTGCAATATTTTGCATAAAATTTCTAACAGGGGGACATGCAGAAAAACATGGTCGTCGTTTGATTAAACGAAATCAAAGTAATATAGAAGGTATGAAATATCAGTGCTGGGTATTGCGTGAGTTTTTAAATGGCCCGCATAATACAAGGCATCATAGTAATAAGATCAAGACACTTTCAGAACATTTAAACACAGAAGAAGGGAGGCAGTTATGTTTAAATATTCAACAAAGATTTTACCGGGTATGAAAAACTTGTGTCCGATCTCCGTGAAGAACTGGCACAAAAGAATGATGATGTCAACAACCACCAATGCAACAACCAGGGATTTAAGACTGCCGCTTTTAGTAGAAGTTTTTGAATGGAAAAAGTCCCTCCCCCTTTTACCTCTTCCTGAAGTATAATACATATATTTATAGAGATTTTTCTAACACAGCGCGGCGATTTTTACACAGCGCCGACATTTTTCTAACACAGCGCGGACATTTTTTCTAACACAGCGAGGACATTTTTTTAACACAGCGCGGCGATTTTTACACAGCGCGGACATTTTTTTAACACAGCGTGGCGATTTTTACACAGCGCGGACATTTTTTAACACAGAGCGGCGATTGTCGTTTTCGTCCAAATAATCAAGCGCCGAAGGCATGAGGTCGACTGTTATACCTTGTATGCGCCCTCACAGACTCGTATGAAAAAGGCGACGGTGACGTCACAACAAGTGACATGTAAAGGGGTGGGCCACAGGGCCTCGCACAAAAATCCGTCTCCAGGGATAGGTTTGGGACTGTGGTTTGGGGGTAGGGGTGCCTAAGCATAAGGTTCTTATTGCTATGGTTTATTTTATTTTAATACGTTTGAATATGATATGTATTGTTAATAAAGATTTATACGATCAACCTTTCTTTGCAACTTTCGTGTCTTTGTCCTATTTTAGCACTGGTTTTGTAACGATTTCTTTTCCTCCTTCGCCGTGCAACGTATTTGTCCTTTGACAATATTAATTAAGCGAAGTTTTGTCACTGCGAGGGTCAAGCTCATCGGCGCGGTGTTTATAAACACGGACATGACAATCTATGTGCTTTTGATGACAGCCGGTCATCATTTCAGCGAAGAATGTCACCGCTTGCTGCATAAAAACTGACTGGTCGGGGTCGGTAAAAGCATTTTCATGCCTAATATCCTCGTTCTTTCAAGATGAGATGTTTTGTAGAACTGGGAAGACACATTGGAAGCACAGTAATACTCAACCAGGTTGATATATACGCTGGGGAGATATTGATGTCACAGTCTTGTCGAACGAAAAAAACGGGGATGTTTAGGCCATAGCAAAGACGATAAATCAGTCAGTTGAATAAAATGAATTTTTTTTGGACATATCTTTTTTATGTCAGTTTTTGAACCCGCGTGAAACCCTGCGTAACAATATAATGACTATCTATAAACACAACCTTTTGGACATATCTTTTTATGCCAACGTTTTGACACGCTTTAAAAATGCATGATATAGCACACTGTATGTCTTACTGTCGGGGAAACACTTCTTGCGCCGCTAAATGCATGATATAGCACACTGTATGTCTGACTGTCGGGGAAACACTTCTTGCGCCGCTGTCGGACTCAGTCGGGCGATCGTTGTGTCTTTTCCTCGCACGTTCGCTTTCCCGAAAATGTGTTGTTTTTGTATAAATCCCCAGCTTTACAGTGAAGGGTGTTAGACTTCGAAGTTTATGCAATCCAACATCATCTGGCCACTGGTTCGCCTTTATATGCGGGACTGTGCTCAGAGTTCACTACATTTTGACGTAGGGTTCGTCGATTGAGAAACTGGAATCACAGAGATCTGCAGAGATGTGTACATCGGACACACATGCGGATGCAGTGTTTTTTTGCGCCTCCGTCGGACTCAGTCGCTATGTTTCCCTTGCACGTCAGCTTTCCCGAAAATGTGTTTCTGACAATGCATAAAAAAACTTGACAGTGAAGGATGTAACTTTACAGTGAAGGATGTAAACCTTCGAAGTTACAAATACACTTGTCGATTTGATATGCGAAGACACATTGATGACCAGTTATTTACATTATTGTATTAGTTCTAAAACCTGGTGAAAATCATTCCACGACACTAATCGATTATGTCTTTTGGAGAACGTCCTGAGAACCTGACTGTGACCCTTGTTTGATGCGTTAGGTAGTTGAGTGTAAGGATTGATAAATTAATGCATCAAAATATACATAGATTCACGCGACTGAACTATCATGTTCTTGGTAGCTCACTGACGGTTATGGCCGAGAGGGCGAAAGTCTCAAACCGAAGGGAGCATAAGCAGTATGCAGTACATTATATTGCATGCTTTCTGAGAAAGAAAAGCCGGTTTCCTTAGTTACTATACTAAATCCGGCTTTGACTAATGTTCCCGTCCTGTTTCCGAGAATAACTTTCTAGCTGCGTAGCTTGTAATGTTGAGGTCAAGATATCTGAATCGTTCGTGTTCGAAATGCTTCTTGATTTGCAGAGAGGACACTCGACTCTTCTTGTTTTAGCGTGACATGGGGTCAATTGAAAAATTCAAAGCAAAATACCGCGGTGTATAAAATCTGCAAGCACGGTCGCAGTCACCAACCGACAACCCTGCTTGTATTTTAGAGCGCACAACCGGTCGTATGTAAAACGTGTCTTGTTTTGTTATTAAAAAAAAGACTGATACGAAAGTGTACGCATTGCAAGAACACAGTTGATGAACTGAACAAGTTGAAGGCGAGCGCGAACGTCGAGTTAATAAAGCCTTTTCCCGTTCCTGTTCTTGACTTACACGGAATTGTTCAGGATACCCATGAAGTCTGATTCAGTTCGATGCGGTGTTATAGGCACGTCGACCAACGTGGTTTTTGCCGGGCCAGCCGGAAGAGCATAAACACACCTCCGATACGTTAGCAAGGTGTGTTGAACACATACCACCCATTCCTGGGAGGTCCTCCTTTCTGACCTGTTCGTTTACAAATGAATATTCAAGTTTGTTTTGCCTTCTGTTTGTTTCTGAATACATGAATATAAAGTGTCCACTAGTTTTACGGACCACATCTGGACACGGCTTTTGAGAGTTTCAGCCCTTTCTTCAGTTATATCTTGCTGGTGCGTTCGTTGTTGACTTTGTCAAAGTTAACCCGGTGATAATCTGGTGACAGCGTCCACAGATTAGTAATTTACCCTTGCTTACTTTGGCAAATTAGGCACTCAAACTGGTCAGATAATAGACGCAACACAGTGACAAAACTTCGCTTAATTAACATTGTCGAAGGACAAATACGTTGCACGGCGAAGGAGAAAAAGAAATCGTTACAAAACCAGTGCTAAAATAGGACAAAGACACGAAAGTTGCAAAGAAAGGTTGATCGTATAAATCTTTATTAACAATACATATCATATTCAAACGTATTAAAATAAAATAAACCATAGCAATAAGAACCTTATGCTTAGGCACCCCTACCACCAAACCTATCCCTGGAGACGGATTTTTGTGCGAGGCCCTATGGGTGGGCTTAAACCGCAGCACTATTCCTCAATTGTACGCGCTTAGGGAGCCGTCATTATTTACGGCCTGGGGGGGGGGGGTCGGAGGAATTGCTTTAGAAACTCCAAAATTTCGAGTAACCCCCCTGCCAACCATGATGTGTTTGAGTAACCCCCTCTCTGCTACAGAAATTTTGAGTGACCCCCCTCAAAAAAAATGGGAAAGTTTAATATCTATACAGTAAAATGGATCGCTGCTGCGACAGGCCCTGTACAGACCCAAACCCTGTGGTACAGGTCTGTGTCGGAAAGGGGTTCCATTGCTGTGACAGAGGCTGATGTACAGGTCTGTATCCAGTGCTCTGATGACATGCTGTGCTCTCAGTAGGATTTTTGACTTCGGTCAAAAGAAGGCACGAGGGACTGTCGACAGTCTAGCGAAACCATTGCGAGGAAGATAGTAAGAAATTCACATTGCAATATATTCTGTCGTATTTCTCAGCAGAAATAACCCATTTTTACACGTTATGTATAGGAACAGCAAGCAGGTGTTCGGTGGTCAATTGCTTCTATCATAATAATCTTGATTGCAGCTATTTGGTGAGAAGACACAGGTGCAGCCAACAAACTATGCACTTTTAAAAAGGTCCTTACTATGATAAGATATATTGTGCATGACAAATAATGTGAACTGACTAATTTTAAGTCAAGAGGGTAATTAATTAGCAGTTCATAATTTGCCCTCCCACAGAAAATTTTTCGACTTACCCTCCCACATTCAAACTTCATTGTTACCCACTCCCCACTTATTTTTGCCTGTTTCCCCTCCCCACTGTGAATTTTTGAAGCTCCCTCGCCCTGTAGCGAAAAAAAACTTGCCAATTTTCCCTGCCCTGGAAACAATTCCCTCAAAAAGTTTTTCTGCCAAGCCCTGTCCCCAGGAAAATCAACCGATATCCGCCCTGCCCTACAAAAAAAATCTAAAATTTGCTCCCCTACCACCAAAAAACATGTCCCCTGCCCTAGCAAAATTAAAATTTCCCCTGCCCTCAAAAATTGCTCCTGGAATAGCTTTTTCGATGAATAGCTCCGTTGGCTGCACCTGTCAGACAGCGGCCACTTATAATCTCGCAATGGTATTGATATTATGTCTTTGTGTTGAAAATTTTTGATCGGAGGCAGCAGCTCAAATCAACAGCCGTCGTTTATTGGGAATCATATTTATCATTGGACGCAGAACTTACCTTGCTATCAACATTACGTTATGTACCAATGTACGCCCCTGAATAATAACATAAACATAAATAAAAATGCAAACAAAATGAAAGAATTAAATAAAAATGTACACATAATATAACAAAAATGCAAACAAAATGAAAGAATGAAATAAAAATGTAAACATAATATAACAAAAATGCAAACAAAATGAAAGAATGAAATAAAAATGTAAACATAATATAACAAAAATGTAAACAAAATGAAAGAATGAAATAAAAATGTACAGATAATATAATAAAAATGTAAACAAAATGAAAGAATGAAATAAAAATGTAAACATAATGAAATAAAAATGCAAACAAAATTAAAGAATGACATAAAATGTAAACATGATATAATAAAAATGCAAAAAAAATGAGAGAATGAAATAAAAATGTAAACATAATGAAAATAAGATGCAAACACATTGAGAAAATGTAAATAAATAAGTAAACATAACATAAAAATGCAAACAAAATGCCGAACGAAATAATGTAAACATAATGAAATAATGTTAACACAATTGTTTTGGCACTAATCTCACCTCATAGATTCCTTGTGTTGTTTTTGTCATCGCCATACGCGTATACAGACGTTTTTCAATTAAAAACTGTAAAAAATATTCAGTGCTCGTAAATGCGTGCAAAGTTTATTCAGTGACTGTTACCACGGGTAGAGTAACCGTGCTGTTACGCAGCAGTCGTCAATACGACTAGGATTTGCCACCACGTAACCACTGTAATCCTGCATCAATAATAGTCCATACGAAAACTATGTGCTGAATCGAAGGAGGTAAAAAGTACGGTAGGAAAGGTCAGTCCAACATCCGTCAAAGTTGTTGATCTGAAAAATCTTCACTGCACACAAACTACATGAGTGGCTATTATAGGTCTACACGTCCCAAGCGCTTTTCACTGTTCCTTGTTACGAGCTATATTCAAAGTGAGTGAAAGCTACGAATATTTTCATACATGTAGCGGGTACATTGTTTGTGTTCAAAACCACCGCCTGTTTGCCCCTCGTAGGTTTTTTTTTGTGTTCCTAACGTCAACTGGCTCTATTTGCGTACACACATAGCTGTTGGGATTAAGATATCCTGGATAAATGGATATACTCATTGTCCATTCCGCCTCTGACTCACAGAGTTGGTCAGAGGTCCGAAGGTCAGCAGGTCAAGTTCACGGAACGCAACATAACACAGTCCCTCTACTCATGCCATGGTAGAGGGACTGTGAACACACGGAACAGAAAATACGTGTATTTGTCGACGTGTACATTAAATTTGTCTTTTTCTCGATGAAATGAAAATTAAATATTTGTGTCTAAAATATGACAATAAATCAAACAATCTCTGCGTATGAGCCACGACCTTACGACCGGTCGTGGATCAAAATGTCGGAGAAAAATTTAACACTTTACAGCCAAGACCCCACGACCCCGATTTCGAAGGAAAAACTTGAAAATATACTTCATTTTCTCACAGTGTCCATGGCCACGACCCCACGACTGGTTCTGAAGGGAAAAACTTTGAAAAATACTTTATTTTCTCCCGACATGCATCGCCACGACCCCACGACCGGTTGTGAAGGAAAGACTTGGAAAATATACTTCATATTCTCTCAGTGTCCATGGTCACGACCCCACGAACGGTTCTGAAGGGAAAAACTTCGAAAAATACTTTATTTTCTCCAGACATGCATCGCCACGACCCCACGACCGATCGTGAAGGAAAAACTTGGAAAATATACTTCATTTTCTCTCAGTGTCCATGGCCACGACCCCACGACCGGTTCTGAAGGGAAAAACTTTGAAAAATACTTTTTCTCCCGACATACATCGCCACGACCCCACGACCGGTTGTGAAGGAAAAACTTCGAAAATATACTTCATATTCTCTCAGTGTCCATTGGCCACGACCCTACGACCGGTTCTGAAGGGAAAAACTTCAAAAAATATTTTATTTTCTCCCGACATGCATCGTCACGACCCCACGACAGGTCGTGAAGGAAAAACTTTGAAAAACTACTTTATTTTCTCTCAACATGCATCGCCACGACCCAACGACCGGTTTCGAAGGAAAAACTTATATACTTTATTTTCTCCCGACATGCATCGCTATGACCCTACGACCGCTTGTGGGGGAAAAACATTGAAAATATTCTTTATTTTCTCTCCATGTTCATGGCCACGACCGGCCGTGAACGAAAAACTTTGAAACAGTACTTTCTTTTCTGTCAGTGTCCATGGCCACGACCCCACGACCGTCCTGAAAGAAAAACTTTGAAAAATATTTTATATCTCTCTATGCGCATCGCCACGACCCCACGACCGGTCCTGAAGCAAAAACTTCGAAAAATACTTTATTTTCTCTCGATTTTTATCCCCACGACCGATCGTGAAGAAAAAACGTTAAAAGAATACGTTTTTGTTCTCTCCATGTGCATCGGCCGTGATCGAAAAATCATCCGTATCACCGTACGACTTGGAGTATCAAAAGAAAACTGAGCAAATGTAAATGCATTTTATTTTCCCTCGCAATCAATCCAACATCCGGGTATTGTTTAGACATAGTCTTTCAACACACAGCGGATATTTCATTCTGCAGTAGTTCGCGACTGTAAACAGTCATACGACCGGTCGTGTGGCGTGCCCATTAAAATCGTTGGTTCATTTTGGGCCGGATATCACAGTTTTACATGTGCCACTCCTAGGCCCTGGGATTGATTATCATTCCCGATTAGACTAGGTATACTGCGAGATAGAAAGACATTTCACTTTACTTTACCTGTATTAATTATCCACTGGATGAAGTCACTGCAACGGTTGAAGTTGAATTTTGCTCGGCGGCCATATTAGATCGTATCAAGAAATAAATTGACATGCATATATATGCCATGATTTTACTTTATCTGTGTGCCAACACTGAGTGAAATCGGTTCAGGGATAGTTGAGTTATGGTTCAAAATCATGAAAAAATTGCAACAAAATGGCCGCCTGGCGGCCATATTGAATCTTATCAGAAAATAAATTGACGTGCATACATGTGCCATAGTACTTTATATGTGTACAAACATTGAACGAAATCTGTTCAAAGATAGTTGAGTTATGGTTCAAAAGCCTGAAAAATTTGCGACAAAATGGCCGCCTGGTGGCCATATTGGATCGTATCGAAAAATAAATTGACGTGCATATGTATGCCACAGTACTTTATCCTTGCACACAGTGGGAAAAAATCGGCTCAGGGGTAACAGAGAAACCCCTGCTGACGGACGGACGGACGGGACCCAATCTATGTCCCCGCCGGACTGAGTCCGCGTCTATAATATAGATTGGGTCCGCGGTGGGGACTAATAAACACTCTCGGCTGCATGCACCACTCAAAGAACAATCCGAACGTTTTTGTAATTGTTACACAAAACCAGCAGCAATCTGCCGTAATCATTCTTACCAAAACAAGAGAGAAAACTGAACCATCACTGGGATCACAGAATGTCTGTAAAGACCGAAAACGCCGGAAAAAATATCAAAACAAGTCTGTAATGTTGTTGGCGTAATAAATGTTTGGCTACGTGACAGTGGGTGATTTGAACATTTCTGAAACGAATTAAGATTTCAATGTCGATTCCCCAACCGCCCGTCCATCCAGTGCTTGTGAATGCAACCTTAAAAGGTAACACTGCTAGTTTTATGCGATAGGCCTATATGTAATCGGAAAAGAAACATTTCTGTACATAGTAGATGATAAAGAGGAACAAATAGTTTGAGCAGTATTTGTACAAAACCGCTAATTTTTTTACAATTGGAAGACTTTCACGAAAGACAACAAACTTTCCAAAGAATAGTAATTTCGAGTCCATTTGGCTACTTTTTCGGACTGGTTGTGTTAATTTCCAAAGGGACGTTAATGCCAAACGTATCATGACAAACGTTTCCCAATGAAATTTTAAAATAAACTCTTCCGACAAAAGTTTGATTTAGCTTTTGTCGGGAAATAAATTGAAATTTGTGAAAAGTTGACAAATCTTGTCATTGGTACTGTAAGGGCAAATAATACCGTAGAAGCAAAGTTTAGGATTACATGTATATTGTTAGGTGTATTTATGTCGTCAAAGTAGTTCACATTAATTCAAAATAATGATGATCGATTCTCAAATATAAATTGTTGTTACGATTTTTCATATCATATCTTGATAATGAAAGTGAACGAATATGTCATATGAATAAGTCATATGAATCAGAAGGTCTCAGGGTTGGTCTTGATATACGCCATCATCAAATTTCTCACGGTATCTTTGACTCCAAATGAATAAAACGGGCTTCATGCGGGATCTCGTAAAGGAGAACTTTACTGCGTGAACAGTAAACGATGGTGATTCGGCAAAAAGTCGCGGGGCCATACTTACCGTGGATTGTCATACAAACTTATGTCACAGACATTGTCGAGAACACCGAGTTTGCTTTGCTCTTCCATACAGTGAACAGTGCTGGAAACGCCTCAGTAAGTTTTTTCTTTATTATCACAAAAAAATCAAATTTATCTGACAAGGAAACAGCCGACTCTATTGATTTAAGTTGGACACCACTTGCAGTAATGTAAACTATTGTTTAATCGTATGGTAAATTTTTTTGGCATAAAACGGTTGTCAGAAGATAGTCGCTCTAAGAATGTCACAGAAGCAACTAAAATTTATCAGTTGTTCTTTCGATGAATATCTCACTCATGAGGATTTGTCTGTGTCTGGATTTTCAAAAAATATTGTTGTAATAGTTCAAGGAGTCAAGCATGTTAGCTTTTTGTTTCGCGAAGAAACACTATCTGACTTTTCCGCCGTAACAATTGTTATACGAGTGTTATACGTTTAGAACATGACAGCGTCTGTGGGTATTGCTTGGAATACATGGCATAGATCATGATTCTGAGAATAGTTCTTGACAATGTGTGCTTGAGCAAAAAGTTTCAAGATCTTTTCAGGGCTGTCAGTTTTAGGGACGAACACGTATCTATTATCAAAACACGAATCGTTGTAAACATTGTACGGCATTTTTTATTCGAATGTATTTTTTTCAAGGAATAATTCAAGATGAATACAGTAGATGAAAAGCAGATAAATAGTACCACCGAAGTCTTAACAGAAACACCGTAAGTATGAAATCGTAATGTATACTGTCTAGATACTGTGGTAATTCGTACAATGATAAGATGTGCCATCAGCAACTCACTGCTTAAACGAAAGAATGGAACCAGATATGAACTGTAAATGCTCACGTGTTTCATTATATATTGAAGTTATGTGTAAATTTGAACCTTTGCCACATGTTTGCAACTTCATTGAAATTATTATGAT
>LD349447.1:32051-47344 GCA_001465055.1 Ptychodera flava | reverse complement strand
TCTTGGTGTGATCAACATTTGTAGCAAATCTCATCAAATTTTGTGTAGTCGTTTTTAATATATATCCATTTTTTCTAAAATCATTAATTATGCAAATGAGCAAAAAGCATGCAAGCCAGACCCACCAAAAACTAATCAGTTCTTGCCATTTGCTATCTGAATATATGTACCAGATTTGATTCTGATCTGATAAGCCGTTTTTGAGATAATGGACCAACAGACAGACAGACAGACAGACACAGACAGACAGACACACAGACGGACAGACAGACAGACAGACAGACATCGCTGCGACATATGCCCACGTGTGTAAACACGTGAGCAAAAAACCAACCGCTGAACGGTAACATTAAATTATGAAAATGACATGTTTCATACACTTTTTCTTCTTTAAAAAAACAAACAAAACCAAAACACAAACAATGAATAGACAAGAGCTTTACTGAATGATATACCATAACCTACTATCATCAAGAAGGTTACCTAGTTTACTCGCCCATTGGAATCAAATTAAAAGAATAAGCAATGTACCATTGATTTTTTGTTCACTTTTTAATGCACGCCAGAGAATACTACTAAGACAGTTGTTGAAATTTATATGGTGCTGTGCTGGGCCTACCCTTGATGATGATGTTGTTGAAAATGAGGTAGGAGGGATTATCAGTCTCAACACACAGAGACATATAGACACACAGAGACATATAGACACACACAAGCATACACACACAAATATGTATGCGTGTCTTAAAAGATAAAATCAACATTTATCAATTTATCAATTCATAATTTCGACATTTATCAATTCATAATTTTTATAATTTCCTGTTCATAATTTTGACATTTATCAATTCATAATTTTTTTAATTTCCTGTTCATCCATTCCTTCTATGATTCTGTCATTGGACATAAACATGTAGTTTCTTCTAAAGACTTCCGTTGGCTACTCCCCCCCCCCCCCAATATTGTCACATGGTTACTAGAACTAAAATCAAAGTTACTGGTGGCAATCAGTTACGTCATATATGCCTGATGTTATGTAGTTATACATTTGACGGTTGTATGCGCTTCGTATGGAGCAAGATTTACCTCTACCATACTATGGTCTTCAGGCCTGGGATGGCACATGTGCCTGCATGCATGGATGGAACTTTGTCTGAATAGGAGTGATGTCATCTTATACGCATGCGCAGATGTTAATTTGTCTCCGTTGTTAGCGCCTACGTTGTTGGCTGATGTGCAGTGTGAATAAGGTTCAAGCTGATTGGCCAATTTGTAATAACTTATTTGCATATAATCTACCTGAACACTTTTTTTCAAAATTGCAGTTAACTTTCAAATAATTTAAATGCTGTTGAATAAGTGTTGAACCATGTTTGAAAATTTCACAGTGTATAAATTTATCCCCTTTCTGTGTACTTTTGAATAACTTTGCCCATCAGCTGTAAATAAGTTATGGTAAACTATGTTGAATGCTGTTGAACACTGTTGAACAATGTTGAACAACTTTCAACTCCATCTGCACTCATCCACAAATAACCTACAGCTCATCGTTGAACACTGTTGAACGGTGTTGAACAATGTTGAACTGTGTTGAACACTGTTGAACGTTGTTGAACGCTGTGAAACAACTTTCAACTCCATCTTCACTCATCCACAAATGACCTACAGTTCATCGTTGAACACTGTTGAACTGTGTTGAGCACTGTTGAATGCTGTTGAATGACTTTCAACCCAATCTTTACTCATCCACAAACAACCTAGAGTTCGTCGTTGAACACTGTTGAACATTGTTGAACAATGTTGAACAACTTTCAACTCCATCTTCACTCATCCACAAATAACCTAGATTTCATTGTTGAACTGTGTTGAACTCTGTTGAAAACTGTTGAATGCTGTTGAACGCTGTTGAACGAATTTCAACCCAATCTTTTCTCATCCACATATAAGCTAGAGTTCATAGTTGAACGCTGTTGAACGCTGTTGAACAGTGTTAAACAACTTTCAACCCAATCATTACTCATCCACAAATAAGCTAGAGTTCATCGTTGAACAATGTTGAACTCTGTTGAACACTGTTGAAGGACTTTAAACCCAATCTTTACTCATCCACAAGCAACCTAGAGTTTGTCGTTGAACGCTGTTCAACAATGTTGAACTTTGTTGAACGCTGTTGAACAATGTTCAACAACTTTCAAACTCATCTTCATTCATCCACAATTAACCTACAGTTCATCGTTGAACGCTGTTGAACTGTGTTGAACACAGTTGAATGCTGTTGAATGACTTTCAACCCCACCTTTACTCATCAACATAGAAACTTGAGTTCATCATTGAATGCTGTCGAACAATAGTGAATGTTGTTGAATGCTGTTGAACAATGTTGAACAACTTTCAACTCCATCTTCACTCATCCACAATTAAACTACAGTTCATCGTTGAACGCTGTTGAACTGTGTTGAACACTGTTGAATGCTGTTGAATGACTTTCAACCCAATCTTTACTCATTCACAAACAACCTAGAGTTCGTCGTTGAACACTGTTGAACATTGTTGAACAATGTTGAACAACTTTCAACTCCATCTTCACTCATCCACAAATAACCTACAGTTCATCGTTGAACGCTGTTGATCTGTGTTGAACACTGTTGAATGCTGTTGAACCACTTTAAACCAAATCTTTACTCATCCACAAGCAACCTAGAGTTCATTGTTGAACGTTGTTGAACAATGTTGAACAACTTTCTACTTTATCTTCACTCATCGACAAATAACCTAGAATTCATCGTTAAACTGTGTTGAACTCTGTTGAACACTGTTGAATGTTGTTGAACACTATTGAACGACTTTAAACCCAATCTTTACTCCTCCACAAACAGCCTAGAGTTCGTTGTTGAATGCTTTTGAACAATTTTGAACTATGTTAAACAACTTTCAACTCCATCTTCACTCATCCACAAATAACCTAGATTTCATTGTTGAACTCTGTTGAACTCTGTTGAAAACTGTTGAATGCTGTTGACCACTGTTGAACGAATTTCAACCCAATCTTTACTCATCCACAAATAAGCTAGAGTTCATAGTTGAATGCTGTTGAACGCTGTTGAACAATGTTTAACAATTTTCAACCCAATCATTACTCATCCACAAATAAGCTAGAGTTCATCGTTGAACAATGTTGAACTCTGTTGAACACTGTTGAACGACTTTAAACCCAATCTTTACTCATCCACAAACAACCTAGAGTTTGTTGTTGAACGCTGTTGAACAATGTTGAACTTTGTTGAATGCTGTTGAACAATGTTCAACAACTTTCAACTCTTTCAAAGTGACCGCCCCAATCTTGATACAGCTACAGCCTCTCAGGATGGACAAATCAATCATGCATACATTACGTTTACCACATTGTACTCCGCACACAAGTTTTGTAGATACACTGTAGATAATGAACATTGAGTGTTTGGATAGAGCATACTACTGAGGTGCAGAAATACTTATCATGTTGATAAAATCTAAACAGTTTGCTCTGGTTAATCTACGTCAACACTCTGTTGACTTAGGGTAGACGAAACATGATACCATGAATGCAGATGGATGCTGATCAATTTTTCTGTGAAGCAGTTACTACAACATTTGTGTCAGACAGAAGTGTTTATCTGATACTAGTTTTTGTTTTGTAATATGCACTTAGTCATGGATACCACAGAATATATTCATGCTGCTTAATCTCAGTCTCAATATTCGGTTAAGTAATTACACACTTCCTTTGTGTGTTAACACTCTAATGTACTTCCTAGTATTTCCTAATTCGATATCAAGGTTGATGTAGTGTAAAAGTTGAAAGGCATGCATTTTCTCAAGAGTAAAACTTGTCTTTGCCAGAGACAGATATCTATAGTATTATGGTTTGTTTAGCCAGAGTGCTGTCCTAATTAACTTCGGTCTCACCGATCAACTCCATGAGTACTTCAGCATTTCCCTTGTGTTTTATCCAAACATTCAAATGAGTTGCTTCTTTTTATCTACAATGTTATCTGCAAAACTTGTGTGCGACGTACAAAAACTAATCGTAATGTATATGTGAATGTTCATACTGAGAGGCTGTAAACAAAGCAGTGTAAAAGCGCGTTGGTTAGAAGCAATGATCATTTATGTCGTAACTCCACGTAAAATGTGTAATAAAATATGTATTCATATGTCATTTACGTTCACTTTAGAGGGTGTGTCATCGCGCTGTAAAATTGGGTCTATACTCTAGCCAAAAATAACAGTCCCAAGGACATTGTTCAGTTATTCAAGTTCATCATGTGTAATGATTAAATTACTTCAATACCTACGAAAACAACTGATTGAAATCTATATGTAAAGTGTCCTGGTGGGCTAGGTTGCATGGCGATGATTTTGTAGTAGGGCCAGGTTACAGTGGGGTTGATATCTGGGTTGCACGGCGGTGATTTTGTAGTAGGACCAGATTACGATGGGGGTTGATATCTGTTATATTACCAGCAAATAATATTCAAAAATCTTCTCCAGAACCACCCCAGCATTTGAACTGAAATTTTGTTCATATCATCCTTAGTGTGAGTACTATAAAGTTTGCGAAACGCATACGGATCGGTCACAATCTGGCGGCCATATTGGATTTCGAAAAAACCTATAATCACGACAAGATATTAAAAACTCTTCTTTACAAGAATCAAAAGACCATTGAACTGTTTTGAACACTGCTGTTGAACGACTTTTATAAACCCAATCTTTTCTCATCCAAAAACAACCTAATGGAAAATGGAATTTTCTGACATGTCCTTAGTAACATCTGGGCACAGTCCCTCTATCCACTGTGATCTGGGTAATGCCAAAGCATGATTTAAAGCCAATGAACATGGTAAAAGTGCGTGTGGGCAACAACTGAATGTGTATTTGCACAGTTCAAACATGAGTTTGATCTCCCATGGACTCTGTGGTACGTCCATGCTCTCTGAAGGCGAACAGAACATTGCCACCAAACTAACGGTTTGGGACGTTGTGAGAGCATTTTTTTGCAGTCTGTGAGCAGTAGAATGATTCGGGTAGGCATAGATCGGAATCGAGTTGATTTTGCCTGAAAAGTAGTTTTTTCATGCTCTGCTGTGTTATGTAGAGAATAACCTTTTGTGACACATGTATTGATGAAGAAGGTGGATATCTTTGATTAACATTGTAAGTGAGTTCTGTTGAATAAGTTGAGACTGTACATACTCAAGAGAAAGCACACTGAAGAGACAAATGTTTGAAATTTAAGAAGTTCAAGGTCATCAAAAGCATTATAAGGAATCATGTAACTTTCATTGCACTGTTTACACAGATTGCATAATTGCTATAAATAGCACATGAGGAATCTTACAGCCCAGCTTTACCATAAAAACCCTATCACTTTGACCACTCTTTTAATTGACCACTCTATTTTTTTCCTCAAAAAGTAATTTTATTTTATCCTTACCAAGTCAACCATAAATGGAAATTAGAACTTTCTCTATCTCTATCTCTATCTCTATTGACTATTTTGAGCAATTTCTTTTAGATAACATACAGGGCACAATAAATGACGGTTCAGAATATGTCAAAGTTGGTATTCAGGAAAGTTGTTTTAATCCTCCAAGATGGTAAGCATTTCACTATGAACTGTCAAAAAAAGTTGAACTTTCTGATAATTCTACACTAAAATTATTTTGGCTTTGATGATTTTCTAATTAATTCAATTATTTAAAATCATATTAATTATTTTTTTCTCTGTGAATTGATAGGGTTTAAACAGTACAAGAATTACATACAATGTAAGTCAAATTTTGACCAAAAATGACTAAAAAATTCCTCAAAAATACACATTTGCATATTTCACCACAATTTGAACAAATCTAAATTGGGTTATCCCTAGGGACCTGTATACCAAATAACAAAGCTGTCTGACCAGTGCTTATGAAGGAGAAAATTTTTTACCAAAAACGCCTTTTTTGGCATTAATTTGCCTATTTTCAACAATATCAAAAAATTAAAAAAACTAGTTTCTCAAAATCCTATTTTTCATCTACACAACAAATATCAAATCAGTAAGTACTGCGGTTCTCAAGATATTTGAGTGGACGGACGCCTCACAAACGGACATACATACATACATACATACATACAGACTGACGACGGATGCCGGACGGATACCCATCCCAATAGCTTCTATAGACTGTAGTCTATAGTAGCTAAAAATTGAGCCAAAAATACAAAATTGCAGGTTTCATTATAATTTCAATATGTCACACTAAGACAACCCCTAGGAACCTGTATACCCAATATCAAAGGTATCAGACAAGTAGTTTTTGAGAAACAAATTTTTTGACCAAAAATGGCAAAAATTGCGCAAAAGTACAAAATTGCAGATTTCATCATATTTCAAAAAAATCATATTTAGTTCATCTGAAGGAACCTGTATACTAAATATGAAAGCCATCAAATGAGTACTTTTTGAGAAATAATTTTTTTGACAATAAATAATGAAAATTGCCCTAAAAAATACGAAATTGTAGATTTCATCATAATTTGAATATATCATATTTTGATCATCCCTATGAACCTGTATACTAAATATCAAAGCTGTCAGGCAAGCTGTTTTGATGAAAGAAATTTTCAACCAAAAATGACAAAAAAATTCCTTAAAATTACAGATTTGCATATTTCATCACAATTTGAACAAATCTAAGTAGGGTTATCCCTAGGGACCTGTATACCATCCACTCAGGCCCGTACGAAAGCTTCCAGGTTGTGACAAGATAATGGTGCAAGTTTGCAACATTATCTGTCTTACAACTTTGTTACCAGGAGGTTACTAGAATGGTATTCAAGGTTGGTATTCATTGTTGACATGGGAATGGTTAGAACTGGTGCGAACTTTGTCAGAAGCTTGTAGACTTTACCTTGTCTGACCCTTGAAGACCCCCATTATCGCTTATGGCAATCTTTGTACAGATATTGGATAATGTTACATAACAGTTTTACATATCCTACTCCCCCCTTTCCATTAATTTAGGGATAATACCAATATTCTCGCAGGCATTTTAACAGTATGTTGAACCATTACAAGTGCATCCTCATCTTCTTTCCTTTACCAAACTGTAGTGATGGTAATACTTGCACATTAATACTGCACAGGTGTCGGTGTATGCATAAGTATGTTTGCAAAGTCTTACCACTTAGGGACAGTCTCACTCATACATTCCACAACAATCAAGTACAAGTTCTAAATCATGAACCAGATAAGACCTAATGTAGGATGAAAGAACTTATTTATTGCTAAAATGAAAAGGAATAGCAGCATAAGTGAATAACACTACAAAAATGAGAGACAAAGCTTATATTGAAAGTTGAAATAACTTTTGTCAATTGTCCAGCCTTAATTTATGCTCAAAAATGAAGGATATTCAGGAGTAACTAGTCAATACATGAAAAAACCTGGCATACTTTCCTTTTACACATGATAAATATATATGTATGAATGCAGTACATTATAAAGTGAAGGACAGGTTTATATTGATTACATCATGGAAATGTAAAAATTATTGTCAATAGGAAAGGTTACTTATAATTATACTTGTCTCGTTTTTGAATCATGAGTTTGGTAACAGCAATAACATTTTGTGAATGTAAAATGCCCAATGTATAAAAACTATGAAGCCTTCTTCGTCATAAAAATTACTATCATTTAGGTATTTGCTGTATGCACTTGTTTCTATGTTCCTATTAAAATTTGAGATGCCTCTGTTTCATAATTATATCAATTTTAGAAATTAAACTCAGAATTCTGACTATCAATGTCATACAGTTCTCAACATTAGGCTGAAGTAATTATATCAGGTTGGTATTTGAATCAGATTCTTTGAAGTTAACGTCTTACTATCATATCATTGTCAGCTACAAAAATATTTCTTCATGTAAACCATGCAACTGCACTATCCAAAATTTGTGGCAGTATGACTCGTAATGTAAATTACCTTTGCAAATAAAAAAAATGAATACAAGCATAAAACAATGCTTTTTTCATTAGTTAAATAACCTATCATTACAAAGCAACTCATTAAAGTCTAAGTAAGCTAGAAGTTTTAATGACAGTACAAAATTGTAGACAAAAACAGTGAATTATTCAAAGCACATATTTGTGCCAGTGATGTAGCTTGTCATGATTGAAGTCAAATTGACTGAAATGAACACACATTAGCCTCAAAAGTCCCAAAGATTTACAAATTACTGAAAGTTTTCCTCAGTGGAATTATGGCTCACCAATTTATCTGTTTTTCTCTTTCTGCGTTGTCTTGCTTGAGCACATTAATCGTTGATGACATCGTTGAAATTTGGTATACTGAGTCTGTCAGTTTGATATTTTTTGTGGATGAAAGCTGAAACGACAGAAATTTGGAACGTAAGTGATAAGTAATAAAACCTTTGTCCAGTGCAGGAGTACAAGGAACAACCTCTGCATTTTCATCTTAACTAAAGCCACCGTTTGTTTAAAATTTGAAAAAAGTTGAACTTACTATGCTTATTAATATTCATACATTGCATTAGAACCCATGAAATTGGTCCCCTTGTCTAGATCTACATGTACAATCAATGACCCTGATTGATACAAAATTTTGTTTGATCAATAAAGCAGCTGTTATTGATGAACATAAATTAAAAGTTGCAATATACATACCCTTTATCGCTCCTGTTATTTCAACATCTACCAATAAACCCGGATATCCAGAATTCTGCCACTGCCTATATCCTTAGTGGTGGCTGCAGTATTTCTTTCAAACTCAAAGGTGTTTGCGATGTGGTGATTTGCACTGTTTCTTGGGCTTCATGATTTTTACTTTGGCCTTTTGCACTCCATTTCTTACCAGTTTTCACAGGCAGTGTGAGTCCTTGATTGGTGTATTATTGGTTTGGTTTTGGTGACCTTCGACCTCTTCCCATGTGTGACATTGATTCATTGCTGTTTGAGGTTGCCTATAAGTCCTCATTCAGAGTTTTCCTGTCTCCTGAAAAAAACTGAAATCATGCATGAAAAATAAAACCTTGATAATTTAAAAAACAGTCTTCAAGTGTCAGAGTCCTAAAATTTTTTGCAGTGGAAAGAATTTACAATACAACTAGCAGTACCCATGGTAATTAAAGAGCACAATATTTTGGTCAGGTTTTCACAAACAATCACGCATATTTAAACCAACCTTCCCTCTAGGTCTTCATAGTTTTGCAATAATATACATTGTCTGAAAGATTCTTAATTACTACCAAGATTATTTATTTTCAAAATTCATCATGGCTAATGGTTTTTTATTGATAAATAATGATAGAGCATTTTTCACAAGTTAACAAAAATGATAAATAGAAATCTTTTTTCTTTGAAGTTTACAATAGTAAGCTGACAGTCATTTCACTTCACAATCGTAGACGAGCAGTTATAAATGCAAGGTTAGTTTGTAGGTGACTGTTACATAATACCGGGTAGATATGCCTTCTCAGATTTGGAAGGAGATAATATTCCCGCTCACAGTGTACAATGGTATAAATTACGTTGACAGATACATAATTCACTCATAAAGTGCAGAACATTTTCTACGTAATGACATTTTGGAAGACGAACAGTATGAATTCTCAGCCATACTACTTAACGCAACATTCAGAAAATGTGAATGAAATGATCATGCTTGAAATGTGGAGAATTGTAAACTGACCTTCTCAATGATCTGATATGTTACTGAAGCCCTACAACAACTGTCAATATGTGAGAATGTACATGGGATTTATTTCCCGTTCATTATCGAGTGTAATGTATTTAACACAAGACTGCACTGCTCTTGCGCTGCCAACCTGACGTTTTTGGAAATGCTGGGCACAGAATATGATTATAGAGACACTGATCACTGATGGGGTCTTTGTTGTTTCATTTGATTAAATGTGTAAACAGTTCTCCCAAAATCCAGCCGATACTGCAACCTTAAAGCTATCTCTACAAAGGGAAATTGCAGAAGACAACACTTACCTAATTTCTTTACTTGCCATGAAAATAACGCTGTTTAAATTACCACCAAATTTCCATGTAATGCTGTACCAGTATTTTTCCCCGACCTTTATACATTTGTCCTCAGTGACAATGATGAAAGAAACAGTCTGAATACTCCATGTTTCTTCATAGCACCAATTACACGAGAGCAAACTTGTTCGAAGCCATATTAAATATCAGTCAATGAGAAAATATTATCAAATTATAAAAATGAAATAGTACTTCAAACACAGCACAGCCTAGAAGCTGCAAGCAGATGCAGTATATTTCGCTAACTTTGTTCATATATTTGATTTGCCACCAAAGATAACAGAGCACATCATGTGTTTCATTTGGACCAATCAATAATAATAATGGTTTATTGTAAATCAGTAAGAGACATTCATATGATTGCTGATGTCATCAAGATTGAACAGGTTGATTGTAGTTGTTTTGTTCATGTAGTTGATTTGACACCAGAGATAACAGGCATATCACATGTTTCATTGGAGCCAATCAGTAAGAAACATTGACATGATGAATGACATCGTACCAAAACCGCTTGAAATTTGAATTAAAAAAATTATTAATATAATTAATATTATTATTATTAGTTATTTTAAAAGATTTTTATTTAAATTGGTATTTAGTAATATGGGCCACTGGACGTTTAGTCTTAGATTTGATGTAAACAATAATGGCAGTCTGCAGGTCTTATACATGTCGTAGAAGTCGCTTTGGTCAGGTGGTGTTTTCCTTCCAGTATCTTCAAATTACTGTGACACTTGAAGTGTAACATTGGTGAATATAGCTGTAAAATGTAAACTTTGCTGTGGTTGAAACACATTTATTATTCCCGTCAGAGGTATAAGGTAAAAGTGTATGTTTATGTAAACAGGTGCAGATGAGCCCCTGGCTTATAAATTTCTAAATACATGTGAAAGAGACTAGGACAGCCAAAGTTTGTAAAACTAATGAATCTGTATTGTAGGTGGCAATGCACCTACCATTAACATTTATAATCTGAATGGAGTTTAAATGCCTTAACATATGGTTCAGTATTAAAATACCCCTGTTCAAAATATAACAGAAAGATCTCAAAATATTTCTGTAGCATGACAGTCAATTTTATGTTTCTGAAAAAAAAATACATTTTTTGATTAAATAATTTGCTGCAACTATAGGTTCAGGAATATTACTGGATGAAAAGTGAACAGTTACTTAGTAATAAGTATTTTTTTGCTTAAAATGTAATTGTTTTTGTTACAAAAGACAGAATATTTCAAGAAATTAGAAAAAACTACTGAAATATCTCAGTATCAATGTTGTCATGATCTAACATTTTGCCAGCTCACTGGTAATCTTATATTATGGACTTACTACAAGGCTCACTCATCCTTGTGTAATCTCTATACGCCCTGCCTGAATATCATTACAAGCAAGATGGACTTTGTACAAGGTAGCCAGATTCTTGTAGATTTCTCGTGAGGGTTGTTACAAAGATTGGCAACTTCTAAGTCAGTATCAGGCAGGTTTATCAAGGATGTCACTAAGTCAACACTACGTTGCACTTTGTTGGGGCAACCTTGTAAAATCAAAGCTGTCTGACCAGCGGTTATGAAGAAGATTTTTTACAAAAAAATTGTATCAAGTCTAAAGATCACACACTTGAGTTATAATTCAAGAATCAAACATCACAAAATTACATAAAATTTGTTGGTAATGTTCAATTTGCCACCCATTTTTTTTATTATATCTAGCCAACTTGTTTATTATAAATGGCGTTTCCTTACAAGCCATTGAATCATTGACTATACCAAAAGCATAATTAATAGCAACAAGTGAACAGATCATCGAAGCTTTGTTAAATTTGCTATGATTTGAAAACAACAATAACAAAACATTATCATCATCATCATCATCATCAACAACAAGAACAACATCAAAATATGTACATAAAAGAGAGAGCTATTGTAGTCGATCACGGTCAAAAACGCAAGTTGAGCTGAAGTGTGTATGGCTTCGACGAGTGGGAAACTTACTTGTTCGTAGGTCTGTACATCATACATGTAGTAGACAAAAGTGTCTAACCACAGGTGTTTGAAATTGGCAATGTGGTGTACGCAGATACTCTGACCAGGACTACTCCTTGCGCCTGTACGTAGCCTAAACCACGGTCCCGTGCTTGGCCAGGTCAAAGGTCAGTTGTGAATCGGTAGTGGTGGCGCTGTTTAGTTTGAAAGCCAACGCATTCCTTGGTAAAAACATAGACCCTCGAGAAAAACGAGGGTCTATGGTAAAAATGGCTGCCTCCGTGAGTTTTATGTGTCGGGCTAGTTAGCTACTTTGCTCTGAAGCTGTTCTCTTTGCGATTATTTTCAAATTTGACAAAGGTAAGGACATATTGATATGCCATTTCGCCGTTTGAAAACTACCGTCGGTATTTACCTAACAGTTGACATTAATTAGAAGTAAACCTAACACCGGCTAGACAGGTACATACATCGTATCGTTTGTTTACGTTCACAACCAGTACTAAACCACCACAAGCATACTGATGATGCCATTCCAATGCTGGTGTGAACCGTTCGTTCCTTGTATGAATTGTGTGAAGGTCTCTGTCTCGTACGCATTCATGATTGTGCTTTCCATGACTGGACTGTTCGTGATGTATTGTAAAGACTATGCCTACCAACTACAACTACTGTAGTACAAGGGCGCGTGACTCGTCGCTTCGCCAAGCGGGGTCCAGACACTTCGCACCAAACCCAGTTCGCCCCACACAACTTCGTCTCACCTAGTCCCAAGTACTACTTCGTCCAACGCCACTTCGCCCCAAGTAACACCTCGAACTAAAACCACTTCGCCCAAAGTATTGTACCATCAACTCGTCCTAAAACAACGATGCCACGATGTATCAAATAACATTGTTTTTACCTGCAACCTGGAAGCATTAATGTGTCAGGACATTTAGGCCACCACGAACCATTTTTTGTTGCATGAAACCATAAACAGTATATAAGAAAAAAGAGACACGCAATGCAAATTACTCAATGCTACAACTCAGGTGCCGTGCGCGGAATTGCACGATTTAATTTTCTCGAAATTTGTACACTTTCAAGATTTCAGTCCTGGGATGACAGAAAGGTTATGAAAACTTCGATGGTAGTGGTTGGTTATTTTCTGCTTTGCCAGTTGGCGATAGGTTTGGGGCAAAGTGGCATTGTTTCAGTTGTTTTTGGGGCGAAGTGGTTTAGGGCGACGTGACTTTTGGGGCGAAGTGGTTTTGGTACGAGGTTGTTTTGGTGTGAAGTGGTTTTGGTGCGAAATGGTATGGGACGAGATGGTATGGTGCGAAGAGGTTTTGGTGCTAAGTGTCTGGGAACCTGCTAAGCTCCATCTGTAGTGTTTGGGGTCCAGACACTTCGTCCCAAAACCAGTTTGCCCCACACAACTTTGTCCCAAAACCATTTAATATCAAAACCATGCACCTCGTCCCAAGTACTACCTCGTCCAACGCCACTTTGCCCAAAGTATAGTACCATCAACTCGTCCCAAAACAACGATGCTATGATGTATCATGACGTTGTTTTTACCTGTAACTTGGAAGAATTAATGTGTCAGGACATTTTGGCTACCACACAAACCATTTATTCTTGCACGAAACCATAGACGGTATATTAGAAAAAAGAAACGCGCAAACTACTGTCACTGAATGCTACAATTCAGGTGACGTGCGCGGAATTGCATGATGTCATTTTCTCAAAATGTGTACAATATCAAGATTTCAGTCTGGGGGTGATAGAAAGGTGATTAAAACTTCAATGGCAGTGTTTGGTTATTTTCAGCTTTTAACGGTTAGCGATAATTTTGAGGGCGAAGTGGCATTGTTTTGGGGGCAAAGCGGTTTTAGGGGATGTGACTTTTGGGGTGAAGAGGTTTTGGTATGAGGTTGTTTTGGTGTGAAGTGGTTTTGGTGTGAAATGGTATGGAACGAGATGGTATGGTACGAAGTGTCTGGGAACCGTGTGTTCTTGGCGTTATACGACCACCACAGCCCTGCAATGATCTATGGAGATAACTGGGGTCTCTGCGGTCCAGATCCGGACCGCACCGGTCTTTTTGGCCAAAATTCTGCTCTATCGGGGCAAAATTCTTTCCCTGCCTACCTTTACCTCTTAACCGACCCCAGAAAAGATGCGATTAACTTCTCCTAACGTTCAAAACCGCTCGTTTTCTGAAATATAACGTACGCGACTAGTTGTTTACCCATAGAGATCGCCATTTTGACTCTCGCTGCAGAGACCCAAGTTATCTCCATAGACCGTTGCAGGGCTGTGGTGGAGGCCACATAACGCCGCGAACACACAGACCTGTATGCAGGGCTACCCCTGTAGTATGAACCACAGACAATGAGTGCCTGTACACTATGCCACTAGCTGCATAGTGTAGCTCCAGGTTTCGCCTAGGTACGTGTATTTTGCCGTCCAACCCATATACTCAGGCAAAACCTCGAGCTATAGTACTGCAACTAAGTATGCTACAAGAACTGCTCATTGTATGCAACAATAATGCTCAGATTCCAAAGGAATATATGGCAAATGCAAGCATCATGCATTGCACACTGACAAATAAAAGGGTTTTCAACATTGTAGGACGACAGGATCCTTTTTGCATCACAGGGGCTCTGTAAAGCGAAGAGTCAAGCGCTCTTTGCTAAAATGATCTGGTAAGATCTGACGTTGGCTGTTAATTTCCTCTTGCCCCATCAATAAATAAACACTAATGGTCAGGGCGGAGTCTGTTATTCCCATTATATTATCAGCGAACCCAAGAAAACTGTCAAATTTTACAAAAAATTGCCATGCGAAAGACAACAGGGCTCCAGAACTCATATAATATGTGATGCACTGTCATGTGCGCAGTAAAAAATTTCGTAAATTGGGAAATTTTTGAGGGAAAAATAATCTAAACTTGGCCCACAAGTGCTTCATTTTGTTTTGTGATTGATTATGAGTTTTGTACGAATCACAATTTATGTTTAATGGTAAAGTTACGACTTTAACATTATGATTCATATTCATAGGCATGTAAACAAACCATAGTACTGTGTATTTGTGGTCAGTCACATGGTTCAGCTTGACCAATTAAAATGCGACGAACAGGGCATGGTAATATAATACTCCACAACTTCTGGTCTCATAATGATTGTTGTTGCTTCTTTTAATTTTCTACACCTTTCAAATCA
>LD349447.1:0-19833 GCA_001465055.1 Ptychodera flava | reverse complement strand
ACAACATTTGTAACATACCTGTGTGAACTGAAGATTTAGATGGACATTACATGGAGTAATTATATCCACCCTGAACATGTATGACAAGTGAAGAAAGTCATTATCCCAAATCATCATAACGCATTGTTATTTTGCCTGGCGTTACAGCATTGTTATATTTTCTCATATTATCCAAGGTTATGAGGTACATGTATCTTTTAAACCATTAAATACAAGGAAGAGCTTTTTCTTCTGGAGAGGTTTTGGTATACAGGAATATTTCTTCCTAGAGCAATTTTTTTCAGCATTCCATGCATTTTGAATGTTTATTGTACTGCCTACCTTTTAGAGGATCAAGAAGAGAAAATTCCCATCATTGCATTTTACCTTATAGGCTCTGGTGACATCGCAGTGGACATGGAGAGACAGGTACAAGCCAACAATATCAGAATTCAGATACTGGAAGAACACAACAGCTCCCTCAGGCAGACACTTACAAAATTGAAAGAAACTTCACAGCCAAACACAACACAGACATACCAGGTATGGTAATGTGTGTAGCATGTGTTGAAATGTCATTTAGCAGCAAGAACTTTGACAGTGGCTATTGTGATTAGCCCCCAAGTGTTATTTATATTGGTGGTACATGTACGTTCATTGAATATAAAACACTCTAACCGTCACCCATCCTTTGTGCTCAGAAACTCAAGTGTTCTCTGTGGAAATTGAAGGGGGGGAAAAATAGGTTCACCGAGCAATTACTGTATTGCACATAAAATGTTAAAAATTTAAAAATGTTGCAATTCTTTCTGCGTACCCAGTTAAAAAAAGTTGAAATTGTTATATTTTCAAGTAAACAAGGCTATGAACTCATACTCCCTATGTGTTGCTTTAATTTCAAAACGCTTCTGAAGAGCAGTTGCTCTATGGCAATGATGGCTTCTGCATGAATGTTACACATACTACTGTTGACTGTCAGCTAATTTCAGTATCATTTTTCTTTGAATTGACGTAGGCTTGCGTGCATTTATTTTGATTCCATATTTAATATATTCTTGCATATTGTTCCTACAGAATTCTGGACCAGTTCCCCTGTGGAAGATGGACAACTCCATGCCTCGTGAAGACCAATACAACAGACCTCCAGAGAGACATGTGGAAGAGAAACCACAGAGACTTTGGTCTGGACACTCACAATCATCTCAACAAAGTCAACAGCACAGAGATCTCTATAGTTACCAGTAGGTCATAGGTCATTTTAAACAATAGTGGCATAAGGAATTACAGATGATTGGTATAACCATGGTTGGTTTGCATCAAATTGTATTTGCAAGCCGCTTACTATGTTTTTGGAGTTGCAGTGAACTTTTTCCTCTGATTGTGATAGACAACCTTTAATGGAGGTCTTTTATAGCAGGACTCCTTTTTACAATGCCCCCTTCTTTTGTCAGCTGTGACGTTACTCTTCAATGAAGTACATACTGTAGCTCCATAAACAACCTCAAAGACTAGAGCAGATAGAAAGTGCAATGACCACCTGAGCAGACAAACATCATTTAAAAATTGGAGCCAACTAAATGATGCACATTGTACTTTCAGGAGCCCTCCATCTGATGTGAATTATTCCAAAGTACCACGGAATAGTCCCACTGATAATGACATGTTGGGCAGCAGTAGTGGGCTTCCTCCAAAGCCACCGGCATATAGGGATAGCAGCTCAGCAAAGTCAAGGACAGGTAATGAAATGAGACAATGCTTTTCATTTGAGTCTTTTATCCTGTACATTCAACAATGTGGAACTTTGGACTCTGGTCATTTGATATGTATTGGATTCCTAATGTTTCTTAATCCGGAGTTGTGTAGTGAAGATACATCTGATTATGTGTATGGCAAATGTTTTCAAATTTGAATTGTTTTTTGTGAAGATGTGTAGACTTTATGTCATGATTCTGAATCTACATGGAAAACAGCACCGTGATCAATTTCTAGTATATTGGCAATGAGTGAATGTTTTTCTCTATTAAACTTAAAGGTATACAGTCACCAGTAATCTAAATATGCCCATATATGGTCAAAGGGGTGTTCCTTGGTATTCAAAATGCCCATGTGAGGGCACTGTTTTTTAAAAGCGGCCATCCACTTAAAATCTGTGATTGGTTAGATTTTCTCTTTTAATGGTAACTGTGGCAAAATTGGAACAGGTGACAGTATACCTTTAAAGCCTGATGTTTTCAGTATTAAAAGCTGCATAAATTTGTGAAAAATAACCATAACTTACATCTATTTCACTTGCCATGAGTTTGAAAAGACTTAGCATTGATGATTTTGTCTCCTAAGCATGTACCCTTTGATCTTTAACAGGGGACAGAACAATTCCATCAACCAGTGTGAATGTAGCCAAGCTAGCAGCCCAGGGAAATACCAGTCTCAGTGCATATCTCAAGCTGAAGAGATCTGGTGGTATTGCTAACAAGGTAGTGGCAAGACTCTAAAAGTTTCCATCATTAAAGAACTTTTGTTTGAGTTTTAATGAGATAGGTTTACAACTCCTGATTGTTGCAGAACTATTCAACACAATAACCTCTTGGAGTAAGAAAATCATCTGAGATTTTCGAAAATCAAACATTTTATATTTTCTCATTCAGGGATGGTGGCCATTTTGAATTCCAAATATTGGTAAATGTTCAGTAATTTGTTTCTCTAGTACCAAACATTGCATGGTCATCCTGATTTTTATTCTTTAGTAAGTAAGGGAATGATTGAAAGTTTCATTTTGGAAAGTTTGAGCAAAAGTTTAATCTTCTTTCTCCCAAGTTGTATTTATTTCTATGGTTTGTCTATGGAGCCTGGTAGAAAGAGAACTCAAGTCTTTCACTTTTGAGGTCCATACTACCCTAACTAGTAACTTTTGTAGTTTATCTTAGTGATTGCATGCACCTCCATAACCATCTATTTTCACCTGTTTTAAATACGTATATTGTGCTTTTCAGGGTGAAGGAGATACTGGTAAAACACGACCAAGAAGTGGCAAATCAAACATCAGAGATCAGAGTCACAGCACAGGGTCAACGTCCTCTCTCTCATTGAGAATAGATGTTCCAGGTTAGTCAGGGAATCTATTCTTTGACAACAAATCCAATTAAATAGCCACATACCATTACTGGCAATGAACCACAGTGTCACAGAAAAGCAGATGATTTTTTGAGAGTACATTAGATGCTGTGCATTAAACTTGGTCAGTAGATTAAAAAATGGACTCAGTCATGTTTGAGATTTTATTGTACAGTGGATGCCAAATTCCTTTATGCTTATCATGCTTGCCGATAGATGATGTGAATATGATATTTACTACAAGACCTTACACTGTCTAATTCATTGCAAAATGACACATCTATTCAACTATCACATAGTCATTATACAACGCTGCCTTCAAGATTTCTCTGTATCATCTCAGATTTTTCATGTCTCTTCACATATATGCAGGAATGTTAGACGACAAAAAGAATTATTTTCGTCATTTGTTCATTTTACTATTCCAGATATCTATCAAGAATGTCACTTTGAGATTATGTGTCAGGTGTTTTTTCACAACAAATGTATGCAACCTAAGTAATGTGGCACAGAAGGTGAAATCAAAGTAGAGTTGTAAGAAGAGAAATTTACATTCACATATCTTTTCTATGTATTTGACAGGATCAAGGGAAGGCAGTTCCATGGGTGACCGTGATACCCACATCTCTGGCAAACCTAAATCCAGACCAGGCAGTTGGATGGCACCTCTGGCGGGGAAAAAACCTGACAGACCTGAGTCAGATAACTATAACCCAATGAGTATGTTTGTGTGTCATGTGTGTGATAAGATGTACACAACAAAGAAGGACTTGGATGTTCATAAGTCATACTGCTATGGCTGAAAGACACTGTTCAAGGTTATACTTGAAAAGTTTCATCAGTTTCGTTTTGGAAAATTACATGAACCTGTTCCTTCAGTGTTTTCATCATACCGTTCCAGATATACTCCTTCATCACTTAAAGGGAAACAGTCGTCAGAACTACACTGTGTGAGTTTCTTGTTTACAAACAATGTATTTCGCGCATGATATCTAGATGTACTACATTATCATAACTGCAACATTTACATTATACGATGTAGATTATGACAGACATGTTTTAACTTTCATCAATCACCATCATACCTTGGATACAGTGTTTACATTGGTCGTATGGGTCCCATACAACCTTTGACTGCAGTTATGATGACTATATCCCTTTTAAAGGTCAAATTATATTTGTGTTACAAAGAAAAGTAACTGCTGTTTCTGCAGTGAACATGTAATTTTCTTTTGACAAAAATCTTGCTGAAATACCAACACCCATAATAACATACAGTGTATATTGATGAGCAGTGCATCTACAGCAAACTTCTTCAGGTGGTACACTGTGTCACTGCAATGTATCAGTGCTTTTCTGAATTTGGTTTGTTTGTTTTCAACGAAAGTGAAAAGTTGATTTGTTGATGGCATGGTAATTTCATTTGTTGAAGCTGTGTTAAGAAGAATTACCCCCATACATTCTGTCAGTGTGCCCTCTAACTAACAAGATTTCAAAAAACTTTTGAGTCAATTTAAAAACTTGGTTATTTTTCTTGAGTCACCATGTATTATTTCCTATTCAGCTGAAAATTTTCTTGCGTCACAGAGAATATTTTTGAGTCATGACTCAAAAATTATGCTTAGAGGGCACACTGCATTCTGTGAATATGAAAGTCCAGAAATATTCTATCTATGCACAGCTGAAAGGAATACCATTTGCCATTTGTCGCCGTGATATCGTATTTCAAATTTGTGACAAATATACATGTATGTAGTTTACTTCATGCAGACACTGATTAGTACAGTAGAAAGTTCTAATTTTTACTGTCTTTTATGCAATGGAAGTCATAGTATTCACATTAAAAAGAAAGATAGGGAAGCATTATTTGTGCTATTTCACAGAGATTTACAGATGAAGGGTATATGACATTCCACTGTTAAATATTGCACAGCTACGTTTGTACATTGTTTGATGTTGATGTGTAAATTTTCATGGATTTCTAGTAGATCTGGAAAGAATGAATTACCATGGAAGGCTACCAGACTAACACACCAAAATTTTTCAAGAAATACTCTTACTCCAAAATTTTCAAAGAGATAACTTTTCATGGAATTGTATATGACTCGTTTTTTTACCTGTTTTGCCGTCCATGTACTCTTGAATAGATGAATTTTATTTATAGCAAATGAAATATGTGCCTTTACTGTACAAATTGATTCATTAGCACTGTATACAGTACTGAGACAAATAGTATCTAGATGTGTAGAAACTGTCATGAAGTTAGAAATGTACATTTCAAGTCATTTACTGCAAAAATACACATCTTCATTCTTTTTTTATCAATAACAGATTTTTCTGAAAAAATTTGTTGGCACAATCTTCAATTGATGAATTGTCTTTTGAGATTTCAATGAAAATGTACTTTTTTCTTGAAATAATAAATCTTTTCAGATAGACATAAAAGATGGATGAAATTTTCCAGTGTTTTTATTTCTCTATATCAACTGACACCAACAATTCTGTCTCTTATCTATCTGAGCTCTCCCTGTTTCTGCATACTCATCCCACATATCCATTAGAATTTTGATGCAACTGCAAAACTCTGTGACAGATCTACCCAGTATGGTGGTAATCTGATGAAGTTGAGGTGCTTTTCGTTTATTCATTTCTTCAACAAATGCAGATCACAGCTTCAGTTCAGTTCAATATTTTGCTGTCTTGCAAAAGATGGAAACACGGTGTCAAGCTCTCATAGTCTGTATTTGTGCACAAGCCTGTGAGTGTATGGTACACTACAGCACCTCCGTGACAGCATCATCAAGCATTTAGCAAGGTCTACTTCATTTTTCTTACCCAATGTTTTATATAAAAGTAATCTTGCCCCTGGTGAACATAACATCCTGAAGACAATAGTTTTCATTATGTCAATACCCTCTATTGGCAAATCAGAGAAACAGCTAGGGAACAGTAAAAACTGAAACAAATTTATTGCTGGATTGAACAGAATCTAGCTTAAGATGAAGAGTCAACACTCTTACCATACACTCCTACAGTCCTTTTTGCAAAATTATAGTGGTTTTTCTTTTCAACATTTTGTGAATATTTGAAGTATGATATATTTGACAAACTTTGACGATTCACTACCAAATGATACCAACATGAAAACAGCTGATGCAGAAGGATTTAGAACCTAAGGAAGCTGATGTGAGTGTGTTCCATGACATAGTCGACAGCAGGAAAGCAAGATAAACATAAAAATTGAAGATCACAATAATTTGCTCCCCTTCATTGTCTTGTTTCCTGATATTCAAATATCTCTGTTTACTTCCAAAATATCTTCACAACAGCTGCAGTTCAAGCTTATCTGTCTGCCACTAAAGGGTAGAACACAAATTCACCATATCCAGTTGCTCCAGTGTGAATCCGTCACCAAATCCTATTGTTTTCACAAGTTTGGGTTTCCTTCCGCACATTGGACACATTTCATTCCGGACCTTTGAAGCCCTCATCCAGACTATGAGGTTATACCTCTCCCCCTCAGTGATTGGCAGGGCTCCATGCATGTGTTGTCCCCTATGCAGAAGTCCGTATGTTGGTTTGTGGGTGTATTCTGTGCACGTGGTCTCATTCATAGGAACCTATATGTGGATAAAAAAATGAAAGGATATTTCTTTCAAAAAAAATTTGACCAGTAAAACGATTCCAATATAAGGGGTAAAACCCAATTGGATCAATATTCAGGAAGCGAGATATAAATGGGTTAACACTTCAAAATAACCCAGAATGTAACTCTCTGCTCTATCTACAATTTTTTTTAAACTTAAAGGGACAAAGTCGGCCATTTTTCATGAATTTTGTTTGATACGAGATGCTACTTATATTGTTCGACATGTTGAAAGATACTGATTGAATGGGTGACCATGCATATATTCGACCCTGGTTTTAGACACGATACATGAAACCAGTGCGAAAATGAATTAATGGTCATGACCACTAATTCATTTTCGCGCTGGTTTCATTTAATTTGTCTAAAACCGGTGTCAAATATATGCATGGTCACCCATTCATTCAGTATCTTTCAACATGTCAAACAATATAAGCAGCATCTCGTATCAAACGAATTTCATGAAAAATGGCCGACTTTGTCCCTTTAAGTATCTCAATTTACTTGGACTACACCACTAAGCATCAAAGGGAAGTGAACTTTGATGGGAAAGTTGAAATACTTCCTGACACCTACCCATCTCATATCTCCAAAGTACAATGATCCTTCACTAAATTGCCTTCCAAGTGAAACATTGATGGTGACTTCAGAGTTGTCATAGTGGTAATTCAGGGAGAGGTCTTCACCAAGCTTGTATTTGACAATGAAAGCCTTGTGTGAGTCCAGACAACTGCCTCCCCACTCTGGATAAAGGAGTTGTGTTATGGGCCTGAGGTATAGCGCCCTCAGTGGTGAGATGAAGTCTTCATCAAAACCCAGTTCATTGAGCAAAACCTACAAAATAAAGTATGTGATATAATATGTTTGATTATTTTTGCATATCCTATAAGTGTGTGCCAATTAAACTTGCATTGCTGTTGTACAACCCTGCATCTTTGGATCTATATTCAATTGCTGAGGGTGACAGCGAAAAAAGAAAAATTGACAAAATTGCTGTTTTGTCAAAGTTTTCCTTTTGAAGAGTTTTGCTAAAAAAGTTGCAAAGGTGTTCACTGTAAGCAAAAACAAAACAAAAATCAGTTCTAAGGAAGTATTTAATTTAAATCATGAATCAACATTTGTTTGACTTTTTACATATGATGTGAGATGTGCCACAACCTATCCCTATAAATATCACTTTGAAATTGGGGTTGTGGTAGCCTTTTATTTGTGTGGCAAAAATGCTACAAACTCTCTCACATGTGACATGCATACATGGCATTGCTATTGAACTAAGGAATATCTCTCACAACCTTGCTTTAGGAGAACATAATTTATCAAAATATTTCTCACCCCATAATTATTCATGGTGTTTGGCCTTCCCTTTGGGAGATCTGTATTTTCAAAATGACTGATCTCTTCCATGAACTGCTCACAGAATTGTGATGTAAATACTGGAAATGAATATACTTCTGATGCTGAAAATAAACACAAAATGAAAAGTCACTTCAAGAAACTTGTGTGCTGATGGTGCAAGAAATATTGGTGAGAATCAGAGGAATTTTGATAGATGGCAACTGTACACCTGAAGATATTTGTTTTTAAAGTATCTGCACAAATATATCAACAAAAAAAGGAAAGAGTTTTTCCTTATTGAGAACAAATGAAACTGGGACAGAGTTTAGTGCTGTAGTCAGAATATAAGCCTTGTGCTTTTGTAAATGAAAATTACATTTTGATGATTTTATGTGACATGCAATAGACAAACAGTTTTGGCCTTATTGTCAATCAGTATCACATCATGATCATCCCTTCAACAGAGTGATTTAGAAAATGTGATTAAATTCTGAACTTTGAACTTGGTTATGTGTGATGAGTGTACCAGCAGTGTAGGTATGGTCTCTGAGCAACAAGTGACTTTGCTGTTCTGAGGAAACATTTTACATGAAGGTATTCAATGAATTTCTGGTAGGTTAAAAACGTTGTGGGGGTCACTGTATACCAAACAATGGGGTAGTTGAATTATTAGAAATACTGGAACAGGTGAACAAACACAAACATTACAATCATGAAACAATGATGACCAAATCATCAAAGACACACCATATACTCACATGACTCAACAGTAAGTTTTTCCTTAAGCCCCTCTGCTGTGGCATCTTCTTGTCTTGCATAGTGAAGAATATCAAGAAACTCTTCTGTGAAATATGAATCCTGCAACACAATGTAGTCCAAAGTTTATCATCATAATGTTATCTGAAATTCTGGCTGTTATAAGATGTTGAAACCAAAATATGTTTATGGCTGCTGGGACAAGCTTTTGCGACAAAGTGCCATGAAAACTGTTGAACCACCTTAAGTTCCACACAAGGTGTCAATTAATGTGAACCAGACTAAAATTCATGAAAAGTAAACCACCAAGGACCAGTATTGCTGCAAAATTGCTGTTGACTCTGGGAATATCAAATTGTTATTAAACATTCCTGGAATTATATGAAATGATCAATATTGCTCATTTTCCATAAACTTTAAAATATTCTGTGCTTGTTTGGTTTTGATATGGAAGCATTGGTACAAAGAGTTTTCAAACTGACCAGAAGTTTGTAAATATGAGGATGTAATGGTTTGTAATCCTGGAATATCTTCTGCCTTCTTTCTAGAAATTGTTGCCCGAGAGATTTCCTTCTCATGACCTCATCTTTGATCTGAAATAAAAAAATAACAACAAAGTTGATTTGCTTCTAGTGACCTCATCTTTGATCTGAAATAAAAAAAATAACAACAAAGTTGATTTGCTGGTTATTCACCAAGTAAAGTAATCTACTTTAATACCAGCATGCAGCTGAGTGTTTGGATGATAGTTCTGTTTTCACCATACGGAAAGATTCACATATTGATGAGTAGGCCCTATGATGCAACAGAACTATTCCATTCAATCCTCCATTGAGTTGAGCACCTGTGGGCTGTGTCTCTCTCACCTTTAACACATGTGTTATTTGATGGGAAGACTGAAGATTGGTGGACACACCTTTGGTTGTGAACTAAACGGACATTTTCTTAGGGGGCTCTAAGCAATAGTGATGGTATACGTGGATTCTCTAGGTTACTAACAATTCAAAACAAAATGTCTTTGTGTCCACTAATCTTCAGTCTTGCTGATATGATTATTAAAGGCAAGAGTGCTGGGTGTGGTGGTGATGACACTGAGCAATATTTCTGACAACTTATTATTTCAATGATTACCTGCTGAATTACTGTTTTCATCTGATCTTCTGTTCTACATCCTCGACTGAACAATGCCTGAAAGTGTAATATCACATTATTTAATATGTGTTTTGCATAAAAAACGACAACAACTACTACTACCAAAAGCTAACAACAGTAACAGCAACAATGACAATTATGGCAACAAGAGCAATAACAATTATCATCATCATCATTATTGTTCATATCGTTTTAAATCTTATAGTTTTTTATGTTTATATGGTAATCCTGCAAAATATCTTCTTCAGTGTGAACTAGCATAGCACGGAAGCTAGAAGCCACATGCAGATAAGGCATTTATGGTCTAAGCAAATGTTATTAATAGTTATAAATATGAATATTATTAATAAATCGGTTTGGTATTTGATCAGGGTTAGGCTTCACTTCTATTCTGAAATACTTGAAAAATCACGAAATGGGTTCAACAAAGCAGAGTTTTCGTTCCAGTCTTCATTACATGGAATGATGGAAGTCACTGATTGTAATGCCTATGGATCACACTTGACATAGCCATTCACATTTATGTATTTATACACTTACACATACAATATTGAAAACATCGTAAAAAGCTATGTCAAGTGTATGCAGAACAGTTTAGGGAGCTCAAACCGTGGATGTACAATAATATTTTTGTACATCCATGCTCAAACCTGATCAAATACCAAACTGATTTTACGATAACTGTAATATTTTCATATGTCAGGATTATTTACATATTTTGATCAGGCTACAGATGCTTTATCTGCCTATGAAAAAGCGTCAGCATGCATAATGTGAAAATAATTAACAAAGTGTAAAGTACAACTGTACAATCGGAAAATCACTAAAAATCGCATGCAAACAACTACAATTTAGTGCAAGTGGAACACAACGTCAACACTGATAGTAGCCCTGCGTATGATGCTTTGTGTTCCCGGCATTATACGGCCTCCCACCACATGTGTCGGGAATGGGAGGCCGTACACTGCTGGGAACACACAGCATCGTACGTGTAACGTAGGGCTACAATGACAGCAGTGCAAGTTGTTTACCTGTTTCCAATCATGAATAAATCTGTTTTCGTCGTTAAAATACGTGACATGCAAATTGTACTCTTGCAAGAATATATTATGTGTATAAAAACAGGCACAGACGTAAAATTCCTGCTCCCCATCAATTCCTACATCCATTCCTGCTCGTTACGCGTGGAACAGTACACTTGTGTTTTTGGAAACGGAAGCTTCAGACTACAAGTACAACTTCCTGTTGGACTTCAGTACTGTTTCCGGGTCAAAGTTCATCATCTCGCGCCGACGAAACGCTCGCTCGTCGCTTCATATTTTGGAAATTCAGTTCGGAAGCATGTAAGTATGTGAGTACGAAAGTAACGCACCCTATGCAGCATTGATCTTGTTGCAAATATTTACCTTACTCATGACAAAATACCCTCCGACACTGAATTTTTCATGTTCCCCGTCTGCAGTACAGTAGCTCGAGGTTTTGCCTGGGTATTTGGGTCGGACGGCAAAACCAAGCAAAACCTCGAGCTACTGTACTGCAGCTAATGTACAGTACACTGTATGCCACTATAGTACAGCTGGGGGTTTTGTCTGGGTATGTGGATCGGACGGCTGACCCACATACCCCGGCAAAACTTCGAGCTATAGTAATGCAGTTAAAATAATTGTAGCCCACGGGAACACCGGCTACATCGCCAACACGATGGAAGAAGCCTGCTGCGCACGACCCATGCTACAGTTATATAGTACTTGGGTATGTGACTTTTAGGGGGATTCTCTCCCAATCGGGAGAAAATCTCTCAATCGGGAGACTTCCTGGAAATGTGGATACAGCTACACTCGATGGCAGATTTTCTCAAAAATGACAGAAATCCCCCGATTGGGAGACTTTGTCCAAAATGTGTAACATTTTCAAAATGTTAATGAATGGGGACATGACTTTGACGTTGAAAAGTACAAATTGAGTTGATCCACACATCTTTCATATAAATTTATTATAAAATAACAATTTACTGTATGCCTTTTCTACAGAGGGTATCACTATTATTGAATAACTGTGAAAATATACAAAGAAAGCAATGGTGAATGTTTTCGGAGCAATGGTAAACCCATCCTCAAATTTGATAATGAACATACTGGTGCACTTTTCTAAATGCGTAAATGTCTATTAATAATAAATTGCGCAGAACTACTCTATCCAAAAGAGTCGGCTGATCAGTAGGTCACTTTTTCTCCCGATCGGGAGAAAATCCCCCTTTTGGTCTATTGTGCCTAGCTGATAGCTGCAGTATTGTAGCTCAAGGTTTTTCCTGGGTATAGGTTTTGCCCATCCAAATACCCAGGCAAAACCTTGAACTATGAATCATACTGCAGCTAGTCCCATAGTTGCTTGGCATGTTGCTTCAAAAAGCCCCTTTTTGATGCAACAAGAAAGGAATGTCTTGTCGTATCATGTAGGGGCTTCGCAAAGCTATGATCCAAGGGCCTGTTGTATGTCCACAGTTGGCGTGGACATAGTGGCATTGGGAGGGGCGACAGATACATGTTTAACGTCGCTCCATGCTGAGCACTGGCATGATCCCATGTATTTTTTCTTAATATTTCTATGCAATATATCAAATACAGTTTCTTGCTGTCTTCCTGCAGTATGCTGAAACACACAATATTCAGTTTGTCGACAAACAGAGAAACAAGTACGAGATCAATAGATTGAACAGATAATTGATCGTTCAAGCAGACTACCATGTACTGGCTGAGCTCAAGATCTTCCGCCAAACTGGGACACACTGAGAACCCTCTAATACAGCTTTATTTGACAATACTATGGCTGACAGGGACCCTACTAATGCCATGATATCTTGTTTCCACAGTGATTGATTTGCAGGGTAATTGCGCAGGAACCATGGCAACACCAGATGACAGGCCACCATGTCCAGGCTGTTCTTCCTATCTGATGGAACCATTTATACGGTGTGATGTGTGCGGTCCTCCCCTGTATCTTTGCCTCCAGGTAAGCTAAAGGTGGACTCTCACACTCTGCCACCAAGCATGCTAATTACAAAACATGCACATGAAGCATATTTCACCATATTTGTAATTATCTCTCTTCTCATCTAACTGGGGCTAGCAAAGGTCACCAGCAACTGCAGACTTGAGGCTGGTAACCTTTCAAGTAACTGTGCATAGTCTCAACAGCTTGGGAAAGACAGAAGGTTGGCCTACTCACATTACATGAAAGATGAAAGGTCCTAAGTCTGCTGCAGGAGCAATATGTGCTGTTGCCCAATGTCTCATTTTCTGGTACACTGCTTGCACGGTATGGGCTGATCCAGGGGCAGTGCAAGGCAACAGTATCAACCTGATTTGTATTGATACATGACATCAACAATGAAGGAGAACTGTTGAAGATGCATACACAATGTTATCAAAAAAACTGGAATGTAATGCTAGATTTTGTCATATTTTCATTTCAGTGTTTTTCACATGGATGGGAAGGTGAGGGACATGAAAATAACCACGCGTATGAAATAATTGTAAGTATATTTCTGATATGCACTTACCAGTAAGACTACAGACTGGTACTTTTTTCTCAGTGATACAAAGCAAGCCAAAAGTCATGTCCAAAATGGATATGTCTAGATTTTCTACAATAGGCACAGGCACGCTTGGTGATTTTGATGTGCATATGCAAGCTCCCCGCACAGTGCACTCCATAGCACACTCACTGCATGCTTTTGTCGAGGCTACTCTTGAAAAGTTGAGAATGTGACATTCATATTTTTTTAAGTGTAGCCTCGACCAGGCCCAGTTAGTGAGGTATTCTTTTCTCACAAACAATATGAAGTAGACTGGTGTAGATGTTATGTTAGTTACTCTGGAGAGTAGCTACAGTCAAATTATTATTATTAATATTATTCTAGATCTTGATTTATTAATCTTGATAACTCCATAGGTTTTGGAAATCTATTTTCATTTAGGTAGTGACGCTTAAAACTATTCAGATTCTGATTGCTATGACATACAATTATTTACACCGCTGCCAGCAGATATATTCAAAGATGTCCATTTAGAATAAATTTATTTGTAATTCAATTCTCTACAGACTAATGATTTCACAATACTGGAAGCTGGATGGACTGCCAAGGAAGAAATAGCATTACTAGATGCCATTGGTGACTGTGGACTTGGCAACTGGTAAGAGTTGTACATGAAAAGGATCTTTTGAGTTTTGGGAGTTGAGCTTCAAGATGTTGGAAGTTGTACAAACACTGCCAACACATTCCCTCAAGGCTACAAGTATACAGATTTCTAACAATGCCTCAGTGAGGGGTTGTCAATCATAAAAGCTGATGCACTAAAAACATTATTGGTTGGAAGACTGTGTTCTTTATTATACAATGTATGTGCAGAATACCAACCTGTTCTGTAATGCACACCTTCTGCAAAGTCTACTCATAACTATAGATAAACAAACAATTTTATACATTTTACACTTTTTCAACATACCAAAAAGAGTGGTTTTAGGTATGATTTTCTTCATGGCAGGACACAACACATAAGAGTGAAGAGACAGTTCAGAAAATATCAATCCATCATGATTTTTCCAGGTACAAAGTATAAAAAAGTATAAAAAAAGATGCATTTCATAATTGTGCAACAGACAGTCATCACTTAGGGTCTTGACTTTAGCAATTTTATATGTTGCAATTAAAATATTGTAATTGTTATTGTTTCACAGTTTGAATGTTTTTTTTTTGTTTACAGCAGAATCTTTTATTGTAATTTTGATGCCAGCAGAACAAATTTGGGTCGTTGCCCTCCCCCATATGTTTCTAGTGCATCAGCTTTTATGATCAAGGGCCCCTCCTTAACAATTGGGGCTTGAGGAAAAAAGGTTCAGCTTGCAAATAATGGGATAACTGATTGATTAACACATGCACCAAGATGTTAGACATTATCTGGTGTATTTTCATGTAAGCATGCTGCATTTCCAATAGTGTGCTGCCTTCAAATGTAATTTTAGGCAGTATACTGAAGAATAAAGTGGACCACAGTACCAGAATGACGGATGGCATTTCTCGGCAAAATTACATCGTTTTTGCAAACATGCCAATCATGAGTCCGTAGTCCTTGTTCAAAAGACAGCTGATAGATCTTGAACATTGAACATTGAACTTGTTTACAGGACACATTGTGTACTTCTGTACGTCTTTTGATGTCCAGAGAACATCAATTTACATGATTACATTCGGTACATTCAATTTTGTTTCAGGGGTGATGTTGCAAATCAAGTCCAAACAAAAACCAAAGAAGAGTGTGGTCAGCACTACCTCAATTGTTTTATCAAGAACCCCAAACCACCACTACCAGGTGAGTCAATTTTTTTATCAAGAACCCCAAACCACCACTACCAGGTGAGTCAATTTTTTTATCAAGAACCCCAAACCACCACTACCAGGTGAGTCAATTGTTTTATCAAGAACCCCAAACCACCATTACCAGGTGAGTCAACTATCAATAACCCCAAACCCACTACTTCCATATGAGTCAGATCAGAGTCTTCTCAATATTGGGTTATTGTTCTGAGCAAATCTAGACCAAGAAATTATTGTGGAATGTCTGTTCTGAAAACTTCAATGTACTTGTTTGGCAAAAGAATGTGTTGCAGCAAGAAAACATAGGTTCAGAACTTCAAAAATAACTACATGGTACTATGGTCAATACAGTACTTGTTTAGCAAAATCCTACCTGACTATTCCAACAAATTATTTCTACAGTAGATAAAAGTCATTTAACCTCTCACCAAAGTGTCTGCGTGTTTGTTTATTTACAGCTCTGCCAGATTATACAAGAGCAAAACCAATAAAACCAATTCTTTGTAAACGTAAGTATCATCAACTGACAGTGAAAAGTGATTCTATACAAATGTATCATAACATCATCCACTAGCAGTTTCTCAAGCAATTTACCCTGACTGACATCAGTCCTACAAGTGCAATGTTAACATTTGACTTGTTCAACTTTTTGCATGTTCAATAATATTAGAGGAAACTTTGTGATAGATGTATGTATTGTCAATCTCAGTCTGTGAATGACAGTGTTGAATACTCCTGTGTTGTCTACTCATATTATTCAGTGTCAGAAGATCCACCAAGACCAGCCAAAGATTCCCAGAAAGCCAACGAGATGGCAGGTTACATTGCTGCAAGAGGAGATTTCAATGAGGTGAGAGGTCATGGGTCATAGGTGAAGTGCCAAAGATAGAGTGGATTGTAAACAATTTTCTAAGATACCCAAGATCAACAGAAGGATATTCACCGAATCATAAACAAGTTCATCTTATGCTTGAAGTATGTTTCAGTATGCAAATCCAAAGATAACGTATTGCCAATGGAGAATATAAGAATTACACATCGAATTTGAATTATGTAAAGCTTGTACGCATAGTGAAACATTTTCCAGAGTTCACTTATCACCATTTTCACTGAGGTTAATATTGTAGAATGCCAGTGTCATGCACTTATTCTTTCCAGTTGTGTTGTCAATAAATGATTTCTGGAACATTTGTCAAAGTGTTTTTATGACAAGATAACGTGCAAGGTACCAGTAATATTCATATTTGTTAATTGTTTGCCAGGAATATGACAATTATGCTGAGTGGGACATCAAAGATTTGTATTTTGCTGATGATGACGATAGACTGTTAGCGGGTAAGTGTCTTCACATAGTTCCTCTTTAGTCCTTCCATGTCGATAGTTCAAAATTTACCTCTCCTATATCATTGTAATTAAGGTAGTATGCACTTCGAAAATGTTGATCAAACTTTTCTCAAGCAAACATTCAGCCATTCTCTTTCAAAATCAAGAATAAATATCTGGGATCACCATGCTAATTTTGTTACTAGAGAAACAAATTACCTGACACTTACCCATATTTGACCTTCAAAATGGCCACCATCCCTGTGTTATCTCTATGGGGGAATCTAGAATTCCCAATTTTCACAAAACAAAAGAAGAATTCTAAAAGTTTTAGAGTCAAAATATCTGTCCACAAGACACATTCTACCTTCATGAACAAACAATAAAATGTTGTAACATACTGTATATTGTACATACTTAACATGTAGTGTACTCAAAGAAAACATTTTATCAATTAATACTAAGCCTTATGTTTTTCATTAGTCATAAGTCACACTGACAAAATATCCCTTGTATTTGGTCATTACATTTAGCCTTGAAGCTAGGAGCTGTACAGATATTTTATGCAAGACTTAGAGAAAGACATCGTAGAAAAAGGTAATGTTGTCATTGCTATATTTTTTTTTGAAAAGCAAAATAAGAATTTGATATTCTCAGAGGTCAATAGTTTCAGTTCAAATTTAATTTGGAAAGATAAGTTCTCCTTCATGATTTTATGGTCAACACTCTTAGGACAATCATTGATGTGTGGAGTTGAGTGTCTTTTGTCTTACTTTTTCTGTGCCGTTGTCGAGAGATAGTTTCTTAAATTTCTGAAAATCATGACACTGTTTCAGTGACTAGACTGAGTCTGGTTTCTGTCCCAGCATTAGAAGAATATACTTGTTGACATATTTGATCATACTGGCATAGACTTCCTATTTACAAACTTTTATAAAGTGCTCAGATGATTTGGTGTGTCTTTTATTTGTTGTTTATTTGTGTATCAGTGTATAACATTTGTTCTTATTTCAATATTGACAGAATTCTAAAAGACTATGGTCTGCTCAATCTATGGAAACAACACAGTAAGTTCAAATTTCACATCCCGACAAAAATTGTTGACATCACCAGACTAGGCTTAAAACGTATACAGTGGCTTTCTTGTAACTCTGTTACTTAGTAATTGTCATGAACGTTTCCAGAACCAATCTAAGTTGACAATTGCTTTCATCTATTCATTAAATACTCATCTTTTCTACAGTTTCTTTAAGAAAATTGACGTCTTTGAATTTCCTGCTTATTTGCAGTGCTTGAGAGAAAGCACAGCAGGTACATCAGAGAACTGTTTGAGAAGACGAGGCCGTACATGAGGCTACAGTCTCCAGAGAAACATGACAAAATGTTGGAAGGGTTTATATGTAAGTATTAAAAAGTTTATCTGTCAAAGGGCAGAATCCATATAAAAGGGGCATGGAGTTTGATCAAAATAAACACCAGGTAATGGATAGTCTTTGGAAAAGCACCCTCCTGTGTCACTTTTTTCGAACAATTAGGGACTAGTTCTACCTATTTTCCCATCACATGACATGTTCTGACGAATTGCAACACAGAATGAGCATGTGGCATGTTATAATATAAGATATTGGTGGCACTGTTGCTGTAACGTATTGATGGGATCCATTCATATGTCTTGTAGTCTATTGTGTTCAGTGCTGATCCTTTGTGTTTCAGTTTTGAAATGGTCTAGTTGCATAATAAGCTAGCATCTATATTCAAATGTGTATCCATTGCACTATGTTGGCATTCTGTTCGATGGCTTTATCTTCTAACTAGGACAAGACAGCTATGGTCATTCTGTTTTATCCATGAATTTGACTGCCCTTTTGTTGAATTTTTTCCCCCACTAAGATGAATATGACCTGCAGAATGAGGTCAAGAGACTTGTGGAATATGTGGAGAATGGTATCACCACTTTCAGAGGTAATGGATAACTATGAATTCTGTCAGTTTTATGTTAGAATGTGACAGTCTGTGAACATGTGGACATTATACTATGCGTGGAGTATTCATGATGTCTGTTTGGAAACTTTGTCAAATTATGCAATCATTTTTACATAAATGTGGTGTAGACAAGCTGCAAAATTTGTCAATTGCAGCCTAATGTGCAAAAAGGGAAAAATCTGTCATTTTTTTAACGTGCATGTGATCAGTTGTTGCTTTTTGCATTGTGAGCTTGTAATCCCCAGAACAAATGTAATTACTATGCTACAAGATAATACAGTGCAGTGCCCGCTGATATGGTGATATAGTGTCCAGGATATAACCATTTCCACCAATAATAACGTGATGGTAAACATCAATTGTTGGACACCAGTCATAGGATCATATGTCACTAACACTATGCTGTGATTATCTTATTTCAGGAGCAAGACTCTTTGACAAGTTGAAGGCCAGACGTGAAGAACAGAAAAGCAAACGTAACATGTTATCTGATGTCTTGGGAAACGTTGAGGATCAGAATGCCTGCCAGCAATGGCTGCAGCGTCAGGCACAATTGTAAGTTTTACTGCTGATATGAAATGAACTAGACAATTGCCTTTATAGAGCTTAGATATACCTTCAGATGTACAATACAAAAGTACAAGTACAAGTACAAGTTGATATCAAGGATACGTTCCATTTCAATGGATGTGTGGCAAAGGAAGATGACATTGAAATTTTAGTCATCATACTGTACTATTTAGCTCCCATGGCAAGGAGAGCATAGGGATCACACTGCATCTGTTGTCTGTACCTTTGTACCCGGTATGTTTTCATATTCAACCCAGCTAGTAGAATGTCAATATAAAAAGCTGTATTTGGAAACATGACTACTATAATCCTTACTGTGACATTGCTCATTGTACAGGAAATGATAACAGTTTGAGTGCAGTGCATGGTTTTAACGACTACCTTCCACTTTGTTTTTTGCAGAGATAATGGACAAATGCAGTTACCTTCAGTGTTTCCATCTATGGGTATGGCAAATCTTAAAAATTTATATTATATCTATAGATTGTTCATTGTGAGATTTGGAATAGTTAAACTAAGTGATCTACTGGAAGAAGGCAGTCACAGTTCTGACTTTTATCTCTATTAAATTCTTCAAAATAATTCACTTCACAATTGAGAAAAT
>LD349446.1:65230-78657 GCA_001465055.1 Ptychodera flava | reverse complement strand
CAAAGTTTTAGAGCCTCCCTCCGTATCAACTGTATCTCACTCACCGGCTTAGTGGCACCCCAGAGGGAATTCCTGAAAATGAAGTCACTGCCAAAGCTACCAGTTTCAGCTGTGAAGCTATTGTGCTAAAAGTGCTGGTCATGAAATATAGCTAGCAGTATATAAAATATCAGCTCGTCGAATAACCACCATTAAACATGTGTAGCAAGCCGCTCATACAGGAGTTCTCACATAAATTAGAAAATATCTGTACCTCTCTCTCTCTCTCTCTCTCTCTCTCTCTTGTTGCTTCAACGGTTTCATTCACATCAATTTTACGGAACGGATTAAAAATATAATTAAACATGTTAAAACCCTGATGATATTTGCATCTGTCTTCTTCATCATATAGCATTGTGTGGCATCAATGGGGCAGTTAGTGTGTATTTTTTCTCAAAGTATATGGTTACTAAGGAAAGTTTCAGTAGTAACAAGTATGAAGAAAATCTTCCTGTACATATATGAAAAGAAATGAACTGCTGTAAAAAATGATGACTACTTTTTTCAAAGCTTCCCCTTCAGTGCCTTTACTAGATATGAAATGACACTGTCGATATTATTGTTCTATTGATAATTTTATACCTCTCGGTGATCATGAGAGAAAAAGTCCATAAGCGGGCAAGGAGTACAATTTCTGATAATGGGCTGGTGTATTTTACACAAATGAATACTCTCTAGTAAAAATAACGACGCTTTTCAAAGCAATTTGTATATAAAGGCGGGTATAGGATTAACTTTTCCAATTATATGCCAGCCGGGCCAGATGTTGATAATTCGGCCAACTCCAGGGGCGGTCAGGGGCTGCGTTGAGCTTTTTTCGGGGAGAGTTATATCGTTGAGCTTTCTTGGCAAGTAGAAAGGAAAATAGGATTGAAGGCATTTTTAAAGAATCTTAGTGAGATTGCAGTTCGAATAGCTTTCCTTTTCCTTAATTTCACTTTACTAACTGAATGTCAAAGACCTGTATATCAAGAAGTAGAGTGCTTCTTTATTTTATTTTAATGATAATGATAAAAACTGTTTAATTAAGTGTTGCAATGGTCATTTACTTTGACGTCAACTTTGTTACTGTAACGTACTTACAACTATTACCTGTCGCTTAGTGACCAATAAGTTGAAAACAAAACAATTAAATAATAGTGATATTGATAAAGTAGTGTGAAATGGTCTGATCACGCATTATATCCACATGTACAGAACACCCTGTACTATGTAACACCCATGCTTAAGAAATAAAAAGTGTGAACACCCATGCTTAAGAAATAAAAAAATGTTATCTTTGAAATTAAAAGTGTTATCTTTGAAGAATTTGAGCCGCTTCTCTGTTTCTGTACGCCAATGCCCTCTCGCTAGCCATTCCCAAAGGGAGACGATGAGCAGTGATAACAGTTTTGCACTTGTTGGTGTGATGTTTAGCAAAACTGTATTGATCTTTCTTTTTGTCATTAAGGTCATAGACGATGTGACATTGGACCCTGCGGTATGTAAAGTGGATCAGAAAAGAGAACATGTCAATATAAGCTTATAATGATACGATGGTGCTCCTGTCTGTGGGAATCATAGGGATGAGTAGCAATCGCTATAGTTGGAGTGTTGCTAATACTTCTCCTAAGGATATGTGACAGGCCGAATGTCGAATGTAATCTGTGGTCTTGCCTAGTGGCAACTCATGTGATAGTTCGATGACCTCACTCTGGCTGATTTTACCCCGAGTATTCAAACGCATTTACCTTTGAGCCTCTGTAATTGTTATCGAGGACTGGACAAGGTTCATTGAGCAGACGAAACCCTGCTGTACTGGTCTAAAATACAAAGGGGTGCCAAATATGGCGACTCATGTTTTTCTACTCCAACTGAATTCAGTATGGGACACATGCGCGCCGTCGTGTCTGCCCAATTGCTGTAGACAGATTGTAAATGTCATGATTTACCGTATCTTAATTTGTTCAGGCCAAAATCCGGACTCTCTGTAAAGCGAAAACATAACCTCAATAAGGACATGCTAGCGATGATTTTGGAAGTATGAAGTGAAGGAACGCTTTGAGAAGTCTCCAGTCAACACGCTTAAATGACAGGGAATGAGAGACATCAAATATATCATGTATTAAATCGTTTTCATGTTACCATGGAATTTTGAGCTAAAACCATTGCCTACGCTCGGATTATTTTAAGAATGAAATGATATGCCAGGAAAACAATTCCTGATACAAAACACGTAGGGATATAAAAACAAGAAGGCTTTCACTATTATAGAGAAGGAATTGGGTTATTTGAAGTTTCTCGGTATTTCTGCATATGTGAGCTGAAAGTATTTGTGTATAACTCTGTTGATACTTTAAGGTTTCACAGGCACAGAGGAACAAATTTACGAGATTTCTAAATTTGGCAATTATTCATTTGCCTGTACCTTGTGAGAACTGAATTTGGAACCTTTGCAGAGTATTCCGTTTGGTCAGTCTTATGACGTCATTTTCTCTGCATAAAGATAGCACATAGAACAACGGCTAAGTTCAACGGCAATTTTCTGTCATTTCAATAATAGGATAACGGTGCTTTCGTTGATCTTTATCATGAAAGAAAACTATAATTTAAAATGTTCAGTAGAGTATGGGCAAAAGTTCAAATTATCATTGGAGGTTGTAGTGCCCTTAATATCCCAAATTAATCTTCTAGACACATTTGCAAGTAAAGAAGGATTACGATAGTTGATGAGTAATTTGAGTATGTCAGTTGTCTTTTGGTTGTGTGGGTAGAGAACAACTCTAAGGACTACTTGTTATATGAATCAGAGTCCGTTATCTCTGATATCGAAGAAGTAAAACTTGTAGTGTGTTCAGGATATCAACATTAAAAGACGTTCATATGTTGTTTACACACTATACAAACAAGGTTACAAAGGGAACTTTTGTTAGCACCAGGTGTAGGTAAGAGCAAACCTTCTTCGCTTGGTGACTAGACAATATATTTGCGTTTGAATAATGATTGTATACAAAGGTCATTCTCCGAATAAAAGGCAAAAGAGAAAGAAATAATAAATTACGTGTTGCTCAAGATTACAGTCACAATGATTGTATTCGGTGTAATCGCCCTTACCGAAGAGAAGCAGTGACCATTTTCCACATATGTCAAAATATCCTGTGTTTTTCAGTTAATTGGCGGGATATAATTTTGAGCTCGCCCCGTCTTTAAAGCGACAAGTCTTCCGTGTCAACACAGAAAATTTTAGGTCCATTTCACATTTTCCCCAATGGCTATGTTTACCAAAATAAATTTACTTTCTCACTGACAAAGAGGAGTTTCATTGAAAGTCAAACTCGAATGTCCGAGAAGAATAACAGGAATTGGTATACCGAGGGAAAGTGAAAAAAATCAACATAACATTTGTTTTACAAGGTGTAACTTGCTACCTACAGACGAGACAGTTCAGTTGTACATATTGCCACATAAATTATGCAGGTTTGATCTTCAACGACGAGGGGACTAATGATGATGATGATGATGATGATGATGATGATGGTGGTAGTGATGGTGGTGGTGGTGGTGGTGGCTGCGATCGACGACGACGATGATGATAACGGCAAGGGCTATTATGAGACTCTCTAACAGCCCCACGAGGGCTGGGCATAAACGGAAGAGACTACTCAAAAACCACCCGTGAGCTCCATCACGCGACTAGCCGTCAATTCTGACGAGGTTAGCTACGCAGTCTCCCGGGCGGCTCACTGGAAGGATTACGATACTTGATGAGTAATTGGAGTATGTCAGTTGTATTTCGGTCGTGTGGATAGAGAACAACACGAAGGACTTATTCTCGCTGAAGTATATGAATCAGAGTCCATTATCACAGGTATCGTAGAAGTAAAACCTGCAGTGTGTTTAGGATATCAACATTAAAAGACTTTCATTTGTTGTTTCACAATATACAAACTATTGCGAGGTTACTTGTGTCAGCACCAGTCTTGGTTAGAGGACACCTTCTTCAACGGGTCACTAGACAATACATTTGCGCTTGAATGATGATTGTACACAAAGCTCATTCTCCGAAGGCAAAGCAAAAGAGAAAGTAATATTATGTGCTGCTCAAGATTGCAGTCACAATGATTGCATTCAGTGTTTTCGCTCTCTCATGAAGAGAAGCAGTGACTTTTATCCAATTTCGAAAAATTCTATATATTTTTAATCGGCGGAATATAATTTTGAACTCGCCCTGTCTTTAAAGCGGACAAGGACTACCCGTCTTCTTTGTCAACAGAGAGAAATTAAAGGCCCATTCACATTTTCCTCTATGGCTACCAAACTTTTTTACTTTTCTCACTGACGAGGAGGAGATTAATTGGAAGTCAAATTTCAATGACCAATGAGAACAACGGAACAGGTGTATCGAGAGAAAGCGGAAAAATCATCGTAACACTTGATTTTACAGGGTGTAACTTGCTTCCTACAGACGAGAGGGTTTAGTTGTGCATATCGCCACATAAAAATATGCTGGTTTGACCTTCGACAACGAGGGAGACTAAAGGGATTGATGATGATGATGATGATGATGATGATGATATTAGAGGTGGCAAGGGCTTTTATGAGACTCTCTACCAGCCCCACGTGGGCTAGGCATAATCGCTTAGGACTACTCGGACATGAAACCCAAACCGTGCGCTCCACACAATGAGCCGTCATGGCCGACGAGATTCGCTACACAATCGCCCAAGCGGCTCGGTGGATCTCGCCTCTTTTGGTAGCCACGTATTTGAATTGTGCAAGATTTGGACTACGTAGCGAATTTAGGGTTATGGCTATTATGTGGTATTGAAGATGATAAACTGTTTCCAATGACCATATAAATGTGCCCCATAATGGTTTCACAAAGAACAGGGGTCAAGTTGAATAGCAAGTTTCGGTAATTCCCCATTCAAAACTTGTAAAATGATGGTGCTTAAGTTTTGGTGATCTTTATCATAAAAGAGAGCTGTAATTTAAAAATGTTTTGAATAAAGTGTGGGCAAAAGTTCAAACTATCATTGGAGGTTGTAGTGCCCTTAATATGTCAATTGAATCTTCCAGACACATTAGCAGGTAAAGAAGGATTACAATACCTGATGAGTAATAGGATTATGTCAGTTGTCTTTCGGTCGTATGGATATAGAAGAAATCGAAGACTACTTCTTGCGGAAGTACATGAATCAGAGTCCGTTATCACTGGTATACTAGAAACATAACCTGTGGTGTTGAGGATATCGGCTGTGAAAGACTCTCACTCGTTGTTTACACACTATGCAAATTATTGCGATGTTACAAAGGGAACAGGTCTAGGTGAGAGGACAACTTCTTCAAGGGGTCACTAGACAGTACCTACGCGTTTACTGAATGACAATTCATAGCAGAACTCATTCTCCGGATAAAAAGCAAAGGGATAACTACATACGAAAAGAGGAAGTGATCATTTTCCACATATGATCAAACATCACATGTGTTCTCAGTCGGAGGGATATAATTTTGAACTCGCCCTGTCTTTAAAGCGGACAAGGACTGCCCGTCTCCTGTGTTAACAGACAAAAATTAAAGCCCGTTTACATTTTTCCTTAATGGCTATATAGTTACCAATTAAATTTATTTTTCTCACTGACAAGGAGGAGTTCAACTAAAAGTCGAATTCCAATGTCCGAGGAGAACAACATGAATAGGTATACACTATGCCGAGATGAAGTGAAAAAACAACGCATCACTTGTTCTTTCAAGATGTAACTTGTTACCTTTACACGAGAGGGTTCAGCTGTGCATATCGCCGTATAAAAATGTGCAGCATAGACCTTCGACGACGACGGGGACTGATGATGATGATGATGATGATGATGATGATGATCATGATGAAGATGATGATGACGGCCAGGGCTATTACGAGACTCTCTTACAGCCCCACAACGGCCAGGTATAAACACGATATACTATTTGGACACGGAATTTTACCCGTTGAGGTCCACTCAGCGAGCTGGCAGTGCCGACGAGGTTGGCTGGGCGATCGCCCGATCGGCTCGTGTAAGTTCGCCCCGTTTGCTTGACCACTGACGGCGCGTCATTAAGGTAATATGCACCTCGAAAGTGTAAGACTTAAACTTTTGCTCTAACTTTCCTCAAGGAATCTTTCAATCATTCTCTTTCAAAATCAAGAATAAAAATAGGGGGTCACCGTGCAAATTTTGGTACTAGAGAAACAAATTACCCAAGATTTACCGATATTAGAAATTCAAAATGGCCGCCATCCCTGTGTTAACTCTATGGCGAAAAATAAAAAAAATCAAATTTCGAAAAACTAAGCCGGTGAAAAGTTTTCTTTCACCAAGAGCTTTAAAATGAACCCCCACATGTGGTATATCAGAAGAGAACTGTAAAAGTTTGAGAGTCCGAATGTCTGTCCCCGAGGTGCGTTCTACCTTAATTGGTTTCTAAAGTCAAGGGCTACAAAGCTAACAAAGAGCTGTGGCTATTATGTGGTATTGAAGATCATAAGCTATTTGCAATGACCCATATAAATATGCCAGTAAATGTTTCTCAAGGGCTAGGAACGCATGATTAATTCTTTGGGGGTCGTTAGAATAAGAGTGAACTGTTTTATGACCTTATTGAATTTCTGATATTTTAAAGTAGAGTTGTGATATGTATACTTGCTCCAGAAGTGTACATCTTTGTTCACTTAAAGTTTACACTTTTGGCATAGTAGGCGAGGTTAAAAAAAATACAACAAAATTCTTTCATCGCCTGATTTTTGTCTTCTTGGTGAGACCATAGAGAAAGATAGATAGAGCCGCAACGAGTATTGTTTAAGGCGTGAAGCGGTTACGTAACCCATCCATGTTCGCCTCGCCTCAGCTTGCTCTCGCCTCTCTTTTCCGAAGAGTGCCGACCATGAATCATTCGGTAATTTTCGGATTTTTCGCCAATTGTTAAGCGAAAGTATGTTCGGCAAAGTTTGTGTTGTTATTTTCGTTTGGTGCTGAGCAGAATTGACGTGCTGGCGAAAACGGGAGTGTTTTGAGCTTCAGGAAAGTTAGTTTTACCGTTTTAAAAATTCCTCTCATATTTTTATGAATATATAATGAGTGTGTTTGAACCAAATATTAAAGTCTTTTGTCGATACTCTCTGGTTTTACTCAATGGTTTACGGTCAGTCATACCGTCTTTCACACGTGCGTCAAGGAAGGACATGTTTATGAAACTGCTGGCGTGTTATGTTTTGATTGGCGTGAAGCAGTGTTTCTAGCCTGAGAGCTCACAAAGTAACTATGGTTGCTACGCAACTGGCAGTACGATGCCACCTCGTCGTATATTTCGCATAATCTCGTGTAATTATCAACCACAAACAAAGCCTCCAAAAAGTTTAACACCTTTGAAGCTCATTTTAATATGAAAAGCCAATAGTCTACCGAGACGACCATGGAACAAAAGGCATGCAGGCGTTACCACTCTGTCTATGATACTCTGTGGTGAGGCCTAGTAATGTTGGATATACCGCAGCAACTTTTATAATTTTTTGTGTTGGTTTGTGTGTTCGCTTAAAAGCACAGACGCAAATCACCCTTGTTCACTGACTGTTAAAATTTGCAACTAACAGGAAAACAGATAACAAGCTTTAAACAAATCTCAACTGAAGAATCATTGAAAATAACTTTGAAGTGTTAAGAAAGTATCTTAGGTGAAGCTATAAAAGTGATATTTTCATCACATCCCTGATTATGCTTAATAATGACAGAATGATAGACCACCACACTTTATTGGTGCTTAATCAGACATTAGCATTCGATTGCATACACCATTAACTGAAGTGAATATTTCAAAGATTTTGTGAGGAAAAAGAAAAGGTTTAGTTAAATGAATTTAGTTCGCAAAGCACGTATGGGAGCAGACGACAAAGACGTTACCTTTTAGAACCTACGGTCAATAAATAACAATAAAATGGTAACACTGTTAATATACGGGTGTTGCTAACGCATCTGTTGTTTTATTGCAGTTTGAAAAAACAAACAAAGGAACATTTTTACGGTCATCCTGCTTTATATCCAAAAAATGTTCATTGATTCTTGACATGACTAACTCAAATTACATAAAAAGTTACTGCATCTAAGACAGATAACATTCGAATGTTCGATATTTTATATATAGGAATGATGAATAAAGTGTATTATTATACATGCTATGCTTGTATTGCCATTCTCCTGTTTTTAACACGGTACTGATATGAACCCGTATTTTAACATGTTAAAATACGAATTATATTTTTACTGTAACCGAACTACTTACAGCTACGCGCACGCGTGAACTTCGCTGGTATGCATGAACTGCGTTGGTATGTTCATATACATGAACATACAGCTGAGCGAATATGACAACCCCAAACGTTATTATGATTATGGTTAAAATGTTGTTGTTTGCAGTCAGTTCATGGGCAAATTTAGTTTTGTTCTATTTAGTTCATTTAGGTACAAGTTCAGTTGTACCAAAAACATACAAACGTGCACATTGAAAATTTGTATCTTTTGGAAGTTTTGCCGGCACCTGTCATAGTTCACGGCCGGTCCCATACGCGATGATACGGTGCAGTCTTTTCATGTCGTCTACACTGCTAAAGATTAAGATACCGGTTGAGAGTGCATCATGATAGAACCGCTGTACGACAAGTTTCCTGTTGGTGAGCTTAAGTATCTAGGTGGTGAATTACATCGTTTCCAGCCATAAATGAGCCACAAAAATCCAACCGCAATGAAATACGTCATGCGATTCTGAACGGCCTAGCAACGCGACTGTGACGGTTCCACAAGGTAATTTCATTTGATTACAAAATTGGGCTATTCAATGCATTTTTCCTTTTCTTTTTTTTTCCTTCCGACTGACTGACCATCGCAACCAAATTTCAAAAACTCTCCCTTATTGCAATGAAGAAATACATCTTATTTTCTAAATTTGATTTAAAACAAGTGATATACATGCAACGTAATTTTCAGAGACATGGTTGACCACTAAAGGCGACGTGAATCTATTAAGGGGTAACTCGAGTTAAACAGGTTGCGTTGCCTACAATACTGAAACACCCGCATGCTTTTATAATGACTAATCCCTAGAATAGCAGGAACGCGATAGCAGGTGTGCATTTATATCGACACTTACTCACAGTCCTGCCGTCCATCTGTTATACGCGAAGCTATTCTCTGATTGAAAGGCATGCATCAACCCTTATCATGGCGGCAATACAAAGCAGTGTCTGAAATATTGTACTGTGACGAAAGACGACGAAAGGAACTGACTTGTCCTCGTCGGCTAATTAATTGTCTTCTGTCCAATCACGATGTAGATTTGGCGACGAAAAATGCAAATGTACGAAAGCTGACCAATAGCATGCTTGGAAACACGACGTTCTCGTTCGTTTTTCACGTTCGTTTAGTGAAAGATAGTTATACGGTCTCATTACTGTACCTCTCATCAAGTTGAAACATCAATCTTATGGCGGCAGGGTCAAGGCATACGAATACGAATCTCTCATTGGCGACAAAACTAAACCACAAGGGTCCAAATTTGCCGAATGCGTGTATTTTCTTTGATTTTGATCGTAATAATAATACAGTAGTACCTGACTTGTTTAGATAATTACAGTGACTAAATGGGAGGGAATAGCTTCTCGCCGCTTAGCAAATCGTCGGATTCATGTCAATGAACATTCGAAGATGTAATTTTCACATAGATAGGGAGTCATAATAGTGGTCAGTTGCTTTTTGCGTTCTTAACGTACTTACGATGATGACAAAAACGTAAAAATATCTTCGCCTCAGTGGTGTTACCCCTGTCTTTTTAATGCCTATTCAGTCAACGTATTCACAGTTTCAGTCTTTCGTCTGGTACTAGTGATTGAGAGTTTGATTAAAAAAAATCGACCAACAGAACTTATCCAAGCTTTCATAGAGAAAGTCTTCGCGACAACTTCCATTTTAGTGTATAAATGTGTTTTTGCATTAACGAAAATTACATCGACAGCAATAAGAGCGTCTGATGCCGAACAAAAGTGTTTGTGTTGAGCTAGACATTTCAAAAAAGTTTGCTCTTTCGTAGGGTCCCGGACGAGCTATTGAATGACATGAATGAGTTCGAGACCCGGTTGTGGCCAGAGTAGTGAATTCACTTTTAAAAGGCAAGACTCCGGTATAATGTTATGGTCTTAGCAAGACATTTTGCTTGTCATTGCTCAAGTAGGGTATATAAAATTTTAACGTTTTAGAAACACAAAACGATTAAGTGAACTATTGAAAACACCTTTATGTCTATATAAGGTCTTCAGCTATTGCTACACAGCAATGTCGGCTATTCACATCTTTGTCAGACAATGACATAGGAAAGAAAAGTGGACACATTTTAATTGATGTACGTTATCATTTTCGTTTTATTGTGCTTTACGCAGAGAAGATCAAAGAGTTTCATACTGTAGATACAGAGAATGCGGATTACACAGAAGAAAAATGTCGTCGAGAACGAGTTTGATTATCTTTTCTAGTTTTTAAATATTCTTCTACCCAAGTAAAAATTGAGTAACTCCTGTCTTGCAGTCTGTTTTAAAATTTGGTACTTTGTCAGTGTTTAAATTGTATTATTATGTTTACTCATGTGTGGTACTGTGTTTCCACATGATATGAACTGCATTGACGTTACCTTACACAAGCACATCATTTATGTTGCAATTTGTTTACAAACACGATGTTTTCCATAGGTTAGAACTCACAACATACGGCAGGCAGTCACCTACCGGAAAGCCATAGACAGAACGCTCGGCCAAATCCCCACTCTAAAAAAGAGAGGTTCAATAACCGCGCTAAGTCGTTACAATTTTTCTGACTGAGTCCCCTCCGCTCGCTGTAAAGATCATGAAGGACACACGCTTTTACACTAACTATCTCACATTGCACACACAAACTTTATCGAGGCGATGAATATATAGCTTAAATTGGGTGAAAGACAGCTTCGGGGACAATTCTGTCCATCAGCAGAGCTATCAACCCAGGGTACAAAATACGTTGTTTTCAAAGTTGTTATATATGTCATTCTTCAGAGCTGGAAGGTAATGGACAGCAAAAGCAAAAATATCATCAGAAGCCTGTCAAAATAAATCAGATAACGTGGATTATTCATATAAAATCCAGACCAAACTCCAGCTATATATAATGAACATGTGGAATGATTGAGCAATAAACTACATCGACAGACAGGTATACCGCGAGACCGAGACTTTGACCAGTTCAACTTGAAGACATATCCGTGAGCGATAGCGAATGCGTAATGAAATGAACTTGTCATTAAGTTGTATACCCATTGGTGAAGTGGTTTATTGCAATTATATTATAACATTTTATTTAAATTCTTGAGTTAACTGTAAAATAGTAACAAAAAACAACAACAATTTTCTCTAGCTCAGAGCTTACGCGTATTCCTTATCGCTAATATAGCACTGTTGAATACGTGGGATATAGTACTTTCTTGTTTCGACCAATCAGGTCACTGTATCGGCGCATGAATATACTTCTGTTATGTAATTGCTAATTGCATAATATTTTTGTTGGTAATAAAAAGCGCAGGCCATAACATACACCATTTCATGTTAAAGAGCTACATGATTGTATTAAATGCTTTTCAAAAATCATACCGTATCGTATGGAAGCTGGGGTGAGTTGCATTTCGAGAGTAAAACGAAAAATTGATATCATACTAACGAGAAACTACTTTGAGCGCAAATTTGGTGCAAGAAAAACTTATCAAAATGTGCTCCACAGGTTTTCATTGCTTGTTCATTTCTACAAAAGCACATAATGTACAAATCAACAACAAAGCAAAATTCAATCCGACACAAGAAGCGGTGCAAGGAAAGTAACAGTTAGCAGTGTCATCGATTGCTCTTCGGCCACCAAGTTTGTCCACGGCGTCGAATCCCCTGAAATAAAATAAATAAAAGCGTTTCGTGGTAAATCCGAAAACTCCCAACAAAACAAAGCTCATTTAACCTGTTTATTTTTAACATTTTATCTCTTTATTGACATCTGTCTTCTTATCAAATTTCTTGGTGAGTTTCACCATCCTAAAAACATTTCTGAATATATACCAATGATTCAACTTGCTCATGCCGACAACAGCTTCGTCGTTTTGTTATCTCTTGAATATACTTTGCTCCCAATTTACCATGACAATACTGGAGGTAGCATGTCCTAGAAGCAGCTGTTTATTTAACTTTTGATCGCCATTGCACCCTTTAGAGACGAACACGTTTTCAAGAACTGCCGACCTTAAAATTGTTCACGTGCTGAATATCAACACGAAAAACGTCTATCCCCTGTATTTTACAAATTATTTCAAAATTGAAACTAATGCTTCTAGGCGGTGACTCGTTAATTTGCTAAACATTACTTCTACCTGATCATGACTGAGGTTCGTCAAATCTTTGAAAACAGTTACATAACTTTCAGAAACATTAAAATGATATGATTTTTAGTACTTTGTGCCCTGTGGGCACAAGGTACTAATGTGATGGCGCGGCCCAATCATGCCTGTATTGCCAACATAGTGGGCCGTATGCTGTGGACGCAGGTATCTCAGAAACGCTTCAGTAACTTTTTCTGAAATTTGGTCTGGTGGTCACTTGGGCATGTATCTCAAACGGTCTTTTTTCATTTTTTGATTGAATCATTTTAAAGTCACTTTTTTAGCTTTTTTATGAAAACTACTATTTTCAATTTTTCCTCAAAACCACCGACTTTATTATTGTGATGTTTGGCACGGGTGTTCGTATAGTTGAAATGCCATCAGAAATGTTCAAAATTTGGTGATACATGCCTTGTATTATTTTTAAACAATATTTTTATCAATTTTTATTGTATATTTACTTGATTTTGGCTCACTTTCGCTAAATCTACCGTCTGCGCATGCGCACAAGTGTAGGACAAAATCTGAGTTGCAGAATCGAAACGGACGCCATCTTGTTTCTCGGTCTGGTAACATTTTTTACGTTTTAAGAGGTTTCAGTGTGTATTTCAATATGTTTCATAGTTATGAAGTTGACAGTGATGCACTTTTGCGGTTGTCGTGTATTTTTTGGTACGAAAGGCGCCTTTGATCGACTGAAGAATGATGGCCTCCGCAGGCGATAATCACCGGTACCGGCAGGCATATCAGTTCTACCACAAGGGGCTCTTGCTCCTTGTTTATTTGTGTCTGTGTTTGTTTGTGTGTTTGTGTTTGTTTATTTGGTATTTTTAATAAAACAACAGCGAAAAGCTGTTTTGTTAATATTTGTCAATAAAGAGCAGTTTATTTATTTATTTGTTTGTTTGTTTGTTTGTTTATATTAATTACCGATGGTTAGGGTTAGG
>LD349446.1:48545-65215 GCA_001465055.1 Ptychodera flava | reverse complement strand
AAAAGTTGGTCTTGGTATTGGTTCAATTCTAATAGTTTTCTAGCTATCGAAAGTAAACTACGGGCAGTAACCTTCCAACTACGAACAATACTGTACTCGTCCGAGTACACTATAAGCCCCCAGTTCAGCAACACTGAACGGTGGTAAAAACTATGGGAGGGGCTTGAGCATCCCATTTTTTTCTGCCACGGTCGCTTAACTTATGCTAATTTTATGCACGATTTTTTCAACTCCTCTGGATGTGTCTATCGCTTTCCAAATCAACTTTATCCAAAGGTATTGATTACACAAACTCTGAATACAGAAGTGACATTCTGGTAAAATTTCAGCGTCGAAAAAAACCCCAAACTTGAAACAAAGACGTCATGTACATGTATGCTGCTGATCAGAGTGTATGTGAACTGGCATGGCATGCATATTGCCTACACGGAAAGGCAACTCAATATTCCTGTAAACCGTATACATCTTGTGAAAACAACAACATAGCAGTGATTGTAGTAGTCTTCAGGAAAAAAAGCTTCACAAATGAAAGGATAATTGCTTCAAACAAAAGCAACTGCATGTTCAGAAGATGAAAACAGAGATCGTGGCCGTCAATGAAAATAAACCATGGCAGACGTGTGTGAGACTATTCCATTTAGGCGACGGGGTGCGCAGGGTCAAAGAATCAAGAAAGTACTGGAAAAACGTGTCATTTTCCTTACGTTGCTGTCAAGGGAACTCGAGTTTCCCATTGTTTTTACATCTTTTAATGGTTTCTTTAGTATTTTAAAGTATGATCCGTTGTCACGAACAGTGACTAAACGACTTTCTTTTTGCATTCTCGATATCTGCGAACAAGTATTAGTCACAGGCACGACTGCATCTTGCTGTGGTATAGTCGCTTGAGAACCTGGCGTTCACTTAGTGTTGTGAGTCTAACAAGCTGCCTGATTGGTCCGATTTGAATTTCTCTGACGTACTAACCTGCCAAAGTGTGACACTTACGTTTTGCCGTCCAAACTGTACGAATCAAAGGAGAAAGATGCTAAATATCGCCGATTTTTGCCCTTTCCATCGAATTAAAGGATAGGTGTAGTAAGTACAGGACATGATGCTGCCACAAACCCAATATTTCAATTGTCCGGCATTTATTTGGTGTGTTTTTTTTGACTTGAAAATACAGATGTTGGAATCCCAGTTGCTTCCCTTGTCTGAATATATAGAGGGAGTGAATACGTCCAACCCTAACCCTAACCCTAACCTAACACTAACCATACCTAACCCTAACCCTAACCTAACCCTAACCATCGGTAATTAATATAAACAAACAAACAAATAAATAAACTGCTCTTTATTGACAAATATTAACAAAACAGCTTTTCGCTGTTATTTTATTAAACATATCAAATAAACAAACACAAACACATACACACAAACAAACGCAGACACAAATAAACAAGGAGCAAGTGCCTGAATATATAGAGGGAGTGTATACGTCCAACCCTAACCCTAACCCTAACCTAACCCTAACCCTAACCTAACCCTAACCATCGGTAATTAATATAAACAAACAAACAAATAAATAAACTGCTCTTTATTGACAAATATTAACAAAACAGCTTTTCGCTGTTATTTTATTAAACATATCAAATAAACAAACACAAACACATACACACAAACAAACGCAGACACAAATAAACAAGGAGCAAGTGCCCCCTGTGGTTCTACTGAGGAAGTAATCCACTGGCCCGTATAGGTCAGGGGCTCACTTAGGGGAGAACCACTTGATTTCTAGGGGGGTATGGAGGATTTTGAGAAAAAAATTGTCACCAGGTGAAATAGAAGAAGAAAATTAAGCCTGTAATGGCTTACGAAAACAAATTCTCATAACAGACAGAAATAAAAAAGGAATTGTCACAATGCACTTGAAATGAGCAAAATTTTGGAAACTCCATTCTCATGTATTCTTTGCTGGCATGCTGCCATAGGCAGTGCAAATGTTTTTACCACAAACAATTCTTATGTGTTTTTTTTCCAGCACTTATGATATAAGCTTCACTACTTTACACCTCAGTGCACTTGATGTTTTCCTTCCCTTTTCTGACCCAAGAAATCATATATCAGGATTTCTGTTGCAATATCTCAATGGCATAGGCAATATCTAGATGGGACTATTTGACTTCTGTAAATTGTGAAAATTTAAACACAAGACAGGAGTCAATAAACTAGTTTTAAAACCAATATATTATTCTCTCAATATAAACATGTTAGAAAGATTACAAGTTGACAATGAAAAATTGAGGAACAACAAATATAATGAAATACAATGTGTGGGCCTTGTTTCTCTGACCACAAAAGATAACACCTCCCCTGAGAACTTAAAAGGAATTGACTGTTTTAAAGAAAAGCAGGTATAGTACTGTTCACAGTTGATTTGCCAAAAAAGTATTTCATAATTTAAAGTTGTATATGTATTAGACTTTCCATTTTGTTTTCATTTAATGGAATGTAAAATGAATACATAAAACCATCCTGTGATATGTGAAACACTGGCTTAAATTTGAAAAATTGCACTGCTACTCCATTAAAAAAAATACATGCAGGTCTTGACAGTGGAAATAAAAATATGCTGTCACTCTGACAAAAAAAAAGTTCCCATACCCACTTCCTGCATACCCCCCGAAATCAAATGGGTCTCCCCTTAATATGCGCATGCGCATATAAAAAGTTAGCGTTGTTTTCCAAGGACCTTGAAAAATCAAACCGACGCCATCATGTTTCTCGGTCTGGTGCGAATTTTAAGTTTTTAGCGTGTATTTAATGATTTTAAACTTTGTAAATATGAAGTTCACATTGATGGTACTTTTGTTGCTGTCGTGTATTTTTTGGCACGAAACGCTCCTTCGATAGACTGAAGAATGATGGCCTCCGTACTCGGTACTCACCCGGTACCGGCGAATCCATTGCTTTAGCGAGGCAATCCCACCGGCGGCCCTTACTAATAGCTGGGTGAGAGCGAGGGAACGCTCTCTCCTTCTAACTCCATGTCATAACAAACTAGCGTCGTTTTATGTTGATGTACTGTCTTTTCGACACCGCGATAACTTTTAGTTTTCTGTAACAGTTGCTTATTTTGGGTAATTTCGTCAGTTGTGCATTGATTTTGACACCATTGTTGACTTCGATCGCTAAAGGCAGTGTGTACTTATGTTGACCGATTTACTGGGGAAGTAGGCGCACTTCAGAATCACGACATAATCCGACATGGTAATTTGGCATGATCATCAGATCATATACATGATCCGAGATTGCACTTTAGCACTAATGTTGTTTGTTTCACTATATTTCCACTAAAATACCATTAGAATTTCCTCGTGGCTACTTGAAATCGTGCACTGGCATGCATGTAGTTGTCAACATTATTATGCTTGGATGTAGTAGACTCTTACTATGAATATATCGACTGTCACTGCATCTTGCATATGTGTGCAAGTCACCCCATGTCATATCAAAAAATGTAGTATTGCGACGTTTGAGCTGCCAGAAGCCAGAATTTACAGTTTATGAGAAAGTTATCTTACATGTAAAACTCAATTCTACTGTGAACAAAATGCAAGCTGTGTTGTATAACTATTGTGAATAGCATAATATTTTGTACCTATCACCGTGTCAGAAAATCAGAAGGAAACAACCAGTCAGACAAACTGTGTTCAGGATGATACTGTCCAATTTTAATATTTGTCTCTTGGCACACACCAGATACTCATGACTGTAAAACAACATTTCCATATAATTGTATATTCAGTTTTTATATTTAGTTTGCTTTTCACCATATTGTATGTCCTTCCCTGCACTACATAATTCAAAATTAAATATTGTTTTTTGCCTATACATACTTGAGGGGTAAGCTTATCACTGTTGACATACAGAGTCCAAACTTTTTATTATTGTATTGTAGATAGGTGTACACTCCAAATACTAAGTACAAGAATAACAAGCAAATGTTTTTTAGTCAATGGCTCAAATTTATTTTCTATTTGATGGACAATAAATACATGACATTGTGTAATATCAATGCCAACAATCCAGTTTAAGTAATTTGGTTTAGATTAGCCATTGTCCATTATATCACAATAGTTTGTGACTAAACTTTCTCCCTTTCTGTATTATATCAGTTCACCGTTTCCTGTTTTAGATATTGTTGATCCTATTGAGTCGGGCCGTCTCTTATTCACTTTCACACATATCTAAGGCTGTTGATACTCAGAATCCACACTTGAACTTATGCTGGAGCAGTAACCAACCAGTTCAAATAACTTTCATTTATGTCCAAACAATTTGACTTTTTGCCAAATTTCACATTTATGGCAAATAATAAACAGTAAGGAGGTACAAAGGACGTCGGTGCCCCGGGCCCCATGTCTATTTTTTGGACGCAAGTATGGGTTTGACGAAATATATTAAATCGCTCGACAGCCGGGTGGTGAACAAATTCTGCTTTCGTATTACGACATTGCGAGATACGTTACTTTCGCCAATTTTGATCGAACTGTGGAAGATTTTAAGCAAAGTAGTATCTGTTACATAACTGTAATTTTTTGGGTAATCCTAAATGGGATACTTCACGATCTTTACGGTAAACCACTTCATTTTAAAATCTCTTTGAATAGCCTAGGACGATACGTTTATCTTTTTTTCAATAACATATGAAACAGAATTTCATAAGGAGTAAAGAGTTATGACAGTTATGGTATAATAGCGTCATGACAATTTCTTGACTGAAAATTCAATACTCACGTAAAGTTCTTACATGTACAGCCGTGTTTGAACGTTCTGCTGATATTGATTTGGAGTTCCTTGATTGAGCCTGTACCACACGTTTCTATTCTGTATAAGGTAAATACAATTCGGTTCATGTCAACTTGCAGCTTTCGGCTACGATTAAAACGCTTTAATATAATGTATCATGGATAAGGACCCCTGCCCAAGACCCTTGCCTAGAACAGCAAAAGAGTGACACTTCATTCCTGAGAAGTATAAACGCCTGAATTATGAACTCGACTAAAAATATAGAAATCGAAAACATTATCAGTTCACATGAAAAATTAAAATATCAACTAAGAACATGGACAATTACTAGGAAGCTAATTGATATGCTTTTTGACTTTGGGAAAAAAGAGAGAAAACTGAACTTTTGAAAAGTCAACCGTGGTGGCGGTAGTTAAAAAATACCCACAACAAAGGGAAAATAGTAATGCTAACCGCACACATAAACACAAACATACACTTCTCAGAAATCTGTTGACAGATTGCATGACTAATTAATTAAACAGGTCGGGGTCCATCGATCTTCAACCGTAGTATCCTCTACAGCTCTTGGCGATAGGTATCCGATCGGGGTTCGCTTTCTTTCTGAATTGTAACTAACAAAAAAATCATCGCTTGGAACCGATTTGCCATTAATACTGTTCAACGGAGTGGATTCTTCACATTAGTGAGCAGTATATATGCCACTGGTTTTGCTAGCTGAGCGATTGGTTCTGTTTAAACACAATTAAAACAACTAACCTCAGGGGTGTTGAAAGAGTCGAAGAACATGTAAAATTTAAAAGTTTCTTTAAGGAAGGTTTGATCAGCAGCTACATAATTTTATTATACATCTACCATCGAGAAAATAGAATTTTGCGTGCGCTAAAAATGCCATACGGAACGCCTGTTCGGTAACACGTACGGTTTCCAGGCGCCCCATCCCCTGCGGCTGTAACTGCGCGTTTACTGTTGAACGATTTCAAGGGACTCGTTGGACGAGTGCCAGAACATGTCTCGACCGCGCTCTGTAAGTACGTGTGTAGTGCACACATACTATCAAGAACTTACAGAAGCGCGTCCGAGATAGCGTTCCACACTTGCGCTATAAATCGGAAGAAAAATTGTTGATATTGCACGGAAACGGTCACAATTTAATGCCCCGGTCACGAATGTAAGATGTATAATAATGAGGTTATCACGAAAATACCGCTGCAGGATGCACTCGTACATTGGCGCCGCGTATCACCCTTCGCTTCGCCAATGTTATTTTGCATCCTTTGCTGTATTTTCGTAATAACCTCATAATATCAGTTTCGAGGCGAATACTAATTTAAGCTGAGGATAGCCATTAGCTATTGTCGTCAGTGCTGACTTTTCAATACTATTCTGTCTGCTCACGCTTTCTTTAGGGTATATATATATATATATATATATATATATATATATATATATATATATGTGTGTGTGTGTGTGTGTGTGTGTATGTGTGTGTGTGTGTGTGTGTGTGTGTGTGTCGTGGTGTGTGTGTCGTGGTGTGTGTGTGTGTGTGTAGCTTTTTATATTTTTATTTCTTGGTCCTTTTTAAAAATACCTGTGTTTAAATCAACAGCTTGCGACCATATATTTTATTATATCAATTTTAATTTGTGCTTTTCAGATGCCTTTTTCGAGCTTTATTTATATAGTAAAAACTCAATGAATATATTTCTATGTGGCGGCAATAAATATTTCAGGACTCTGTTTCACCATAACTTAAAAAAGTTACGTCATACTATGCAATGATTTTAACTTTTATATTTCGTATATTTCTATTGCACAATGATCAAAATTGAATACACGTCAAATTAAGTAGATTAAGTACTGGATAAAATATCTCGGCCACGTTATACTTACATGTTTTTAGTCGAGTACATCACTAGAATATGAATAGTTTTCACTTTGTCTTTGTCGAGATTTGGTAGCTCGTACAGATTAAAATAACTGAAATAAAATCATACATAGAAAGGCTATTAGTAAATATGACCACTTATCTCAATTGTTCACTCAAAAATACAATTGTTCCGGGCGGTGTAGGATGTTGTTCAGTTAAAGAGGCACTCCCAATTGGTAACATTTTTAAAACACTTTTTTATAATGCCAACGGTCGATATTTGACATGGCGACTGCACGCGGATCGCGAGATATCGATAAAAACATGTCCTCAAAAAAGTTAAAGTTTGAATTCCGGTGGCCCACCTGAATTCAGCTTCCGAACATAGAACGTTCGGCACTTGGGCCATTGTCAACTTAGATATGGAGTACGAGTCTACGCTGACGCTGCTGTACGCCACAGCAGTACCACTCGCGTCGGTGAGCGATCATGTCCCATGGGAGAAAGCCGAGTCCTACTGACTCGGCAAAAAAACGAAAAACAAAGTTTGCTGATTCCCTGATTCCACCAGAATTCGAATAGGTGACTAGCACAGATAGGTGAGGTTGAAACATAGTATACATAGTGGCCGCCGCATGGTATGCGCGCATACCACACGCGGCGGCCGCTATGTATCGAACCACGCGTAACTGTGTGGCAGACGACAAAATGTAGTCATAAGAGGCAACTAATATTTTACACATAAAAACTGATATCAATGTGGTATTGTTAAAAACTTTAATACAACTGATTGAGAATAATGAAAACGACAAAAACTAAGGAGAAGTTTTAAAAAAAGAATCACCAGAGGTAAAGGCATTGATAATGGTGTATATAAAGTCATCGCAGTTGGAGGTAAATTAATTGCGTCATTCGAACGTTTTTGGACTCCTTAGAATATCGTCAATCAGCACAACAACACACTTTCGGGAGATTTCGGGTCATAACCAGAAACGATCGTACAACTTCGGGATTTGAAAAATACGCTCGGGAAATGACATGTTTTTATCGATATCTCGCGATCCGCGCGGAGTCGCCACGTCAAATATCGACCGTGGGCATTAAAAAAATGTGTTTTAAAAATGTTACCAAGTGGAAGTGCCTCTTTAAGTATCGATTGAGCAATCACATCGTCGCATACATTATTGTGACAGTTCACAGCAGCGTAGAGTTTCGTCGATGGCTGGTACAAAAATATCTTTTTCTCTACGATTTTAAACGCAATGTTGACAAATTCGAAGGTACACAATGCGATAGATCAGACGTCAAATTCTCATAATGTAATAAATCTGTCGCGATTTACGCACGCAGTGTTGAGAAATTGACATATCGTGTGAAAGTCATTCTGTTAACTTTGCTTGTTTCGGGTACTCCTGCACGAAAGCGGTTACGGTGATATTTTTTGATCCATTTCACATTTTCCTTTTAGGATAACAATATAAAAAATAGCATGAAAGCGCCTCTAAGCGCCCCATTCAGTATTATTTCCCATATATTAACATGGCACTACAGGTTACACAGCGTATTTTACTCAAAATCGTCTTTACAAAGACAATTCAAGATTAAAATAATAATTTGGTTCAATTTTAGCTTGTAAGTTGGATGAGAAAGAAACTAAAACTCATGCAAATCACCCAATTTCCTGGCTTCTCTGTTCCCCTAACTTAACGATTTCTAAAGAATTTCAATCCACTCTGGCCTAGTCAAATTTTCTGAAGTTTTCACATTATGTCCTTAAAACAGTATTTAACAAAACAACCTCTTTGTGTTCCAATAAAGTTCTTAAATTTTGAATAAGAGGCATTTTAACTTTCATTATCCTGATTTTAATCACTTTTTGGAGTGTCAGTCTTCCAACCCATGCCAATTTAGAACGAGGATAGATAATGAAAAACAAAATTGTCGTTTTTTTCTGCATATATTCTCGTTTCAATTGAAATGTTAAATTTTAGAAACTGGTATCAACAATTTTTTTTACTAAAGTTAATTTTTATCATTTATGCCAAAATTGGTGGGTTTTTTTTCCGAATGTACACCCCTCATCCTTCGAGTAAATTATTTCTACAAAACTAAACTTTGTTGTTCCTTGCCATCGTTGATGTGAAATATTGGTTCGAAGAAAATTATGTTGGCTACGTGTAGCTCCACCTTCATTATAGGCTCACTGACTCTCACAATCTACCTGATTAATACCTGAAAAATTAATTTGTGAAAATTGAAGCAGAAATGTACCTTTTTTGTTTCTATTGAAAGATGTCAATTGTCATTGCTTGTACAGCGTATATGGTTTGGAAAAATATTTATACTATCATAAAAGAAAGGAACCTACAGGAATTTCAGAGCAAATTATTGCATTGATTGTTACCCTATAACAAGTATCTCTTCTTCTGGAAAAATGGATTCGATGGAATGTTCTATTTGTGAACTAGCTGACTCGTTAGGATAAAGATTTCTCTTTGTGATGTCGCTAAAAGGCTATAGGCAATTATAACAGAAGTGATTTCGTTTTTTTAAACAGAGTTGTAACTTTAAACAGCTTAGATGCATTTTTCACCTGTTCCTTCACACCAGTGTCAGTCAGAAATCTGGATGAAAATATTTTTTTAAAAACTTATATTGATCGGAAAATGGTCAATACATAAATATTGGATGATAGAGAGGAAAATTCCCATAAGTGTAATGTTAAAAAATGAGTTCGTTATGAAATACAAAACTGAACAAGAATTGGGAGAAAATGGAGTTTAGTGGAAAATATGGCAAGTCCAATGTAACTTTGTTCTGGTGAACATTCTGCATATCAGTGATTGTGGATTGTTTTGATAGCTGATGTATTAGCTGTCTGGATTCCCTTTAGTAAAAGGAAAAAAAATGACAACTCATTCGAGGGGGCGCTGATCCCAGCTGACACGACGTGTTTTGTTCAGCTTATCGTTTTCTAGCGGTTTTAGTTATCCTGTTGTTTTTTTATACTGAGTCTGTATCGTTACATCTCCATCTGTGCTAGCTGTCTATGTCGAGCCTGTTGCTGGTTATTTATTATTTTGACTAACTTTCTGGATCTTGTGTTCGTTGTCGGTCATCATGGCGTTGACCAAGTCTTCTAGCGCCTTGCTGTCAATGAGACGGAACAATACCACAGAGACGCAACAGGTTGCCGAAGCCACGCGAAAAATTAAAACATGCAATTAATCCTCGTGGAATCAAAGCCGGAGTCCGTCATCGTGCAATAAGGTCCATTGAAAATATAGTATCGAATACTTGGACTGAAATCATCGAGCTGATCAGGAAATCTTTCTGTACTTTGGTGAATATCCCGCGTAATTCTTCAAATGAAACAAGATTGAGATTAACTGGTGCTCTATGGAATGTGCGCTTATTGACCAATAAGATTGGTATCATTGCTTCAACACCGATTGAAGAAAAACGTATTTATCTCATGGTGACGGAGACATGGCTCAAGAACAAGGGTGACCCTGTTACTGCAGAAATTTTGTCTTCCATGTCTGCTTTTCTGTCCATCAACAGCCATGATCTTATCGCCGAGGCGGAGGTATTGTACTTGTTTTACGGTCTAACTTGACAGTAACTGACAAAACAATAGATGTCTTTAATTACAATGAATAACTTCATATTTGCCTACAATATGGTTTAAATGCTTACGTATGATCATAATTTATCGTCCATCGAAATCCAAAGAACGATTTCCTTTCAGAATTTTCAACTCTGCTGGAAATCGTCGTTCCATCAACTGGACACTTATTGATTGCCGGATATGAATGATCCAGAGTCATCGGACACCGATAAACTCATTGATCTACTGAATTAAAAGAATCTTCAGCAGCGTGAAAATCAATCAACCCGCGTGTCTGCACTCTTTCTTGATCGGTAATAACACGCTCATCTGTCGTTAATTGGATGACGGTGATGTTTGTCAGGTCAAGTTTGATCTTGAATTATGCCTTTATAATGTGTGTCAAATGATGAGGTTAAACATGTTGATCTTACATGATGAAAAGACCGAGGTAGTTCACTTTTCATCGCGTTTTAAAAGCGATGTCTCCTAATTAAACTTGATAATCTCAAAATCGGTAAAAGATCTTTGTGTTCTGCCTGATTTGAATGGTTCTAGGGCAAGTCAAGTAAATGCCACTTGTAAATCTGCGTGTTTCGCCCTGATAAAAATATGTAAAATTCGTTCTTTGATAGATACGCCATTCACACAGAAATTAATACACGCTTTTGTTACCTCACGACTGCACTATTGTAATAGCCTGATGCATTCCTATTTATCAGCTTGAAAAACTCCAGTCAGTTCAGAATGCGGCCGCACGTCTCGTGAAACGCACTAAGAAATGTGAACACATCTCACCCGTTTTATTCCAACTTTATTGTTGCAAGTGAGAGAGAATCAATTGAGAACTTTGCTTTTTGTAATCAAATTATTTGTCCACCATATGTGAAATCGTTGGTGAATATAAATATACCTTAGCTCCCCGTTCATCTAGAAGAAATACTTTTTACCAGCCGTGACGCCAATGAAGCTACAGGTAATTATGCTTATCGTGCATTTTCAATTGCTGGTCCATTGTTGTGGAATTAGCTGTCTTTTGATACTCAGTCTTGGTCAGTTTTTTGAATCTTTTGAACATTGTCTTAAAACTCATCTTTTAGGCAATGTAATATTACTTAGTCTGTCATTGTATATTGCTGGAATTGATATCATTTGTATGTAATTATTATTGTAATGTAAAGAATACTGAGACACAGTTTTGTGCGCTTTGAAGCAATAAATATTATTATTATTATTATTATTATTATTATTATTATTATTATTATTACAAGTTTAGGGGCTATAAGTACTATATAGAAATCTAATAACAATTTATTGAAGCTGCGGATATCTGAAAAAAGGTGTTGTTTATTATTTTTATTTTCTCAATAGGGGTGACTTCTAATTTTTCGTATGTATATTCTCTCCGCCCAGTTAGATAGGTGTTTCTTTTGACATCACTACCCCCATGAATATACTTGCAAAAGCCGATAGTCGCTGTCTGGCAGCGCGTGCTCACAGCTGCTGAGCTAGCTGCACAGCGTAGCCTTCGAATGCAGGCCCATCATGGCAGTCGTGGGCGCCCACAAACAAGGCACAGCGACTGTGGAGAGTCTATGCAAGTGGAATGTTAAACGTATCTTCAGCGTTGCATTTGTAGTTGTGGCGAAAACCATAAACCCTCTCCCTGTGCTGACGTTGTTGGTTTTATTTTGTTCATGTGCATTTACTGTAAGCAATCGAGGAAGTTTTGGGATGGAAATAGAGCAAAAGCATGAGTTTTTACGCGAAATCTGTGCTGCAAATATAACTTTAAGCGTGCGCACTCGTTTGCCAGTGTAGTCTGCGCATATGCACATGCGCATTTGAGTCTATTTGCGCGTGAATATGTCGTCTGTACACTACGTCTCGTGCTATCATGTCGTTGAGCTTTGCATGTTGACAGAAACTGGAATTACTGCAGAGAATACCTTTCAGGACATCACATGTGAGTCTCTAAGGTAACAAGTAGGACGTTTAGGAAATCCTTTCAGAAAGTTCACGCCACCTGCGGCCATTTCGTGGAGTATAAGCTTATACATACCTGGAGCGTATACAGTATTTATACTGTACATATTGCCTAACTGTATGCGATGGAATTTTGCGTTTCACGTACGTCGTTCAAACGTTCAGATGGAAATGTCGCCCTTTCTCCAAACTTTGAAAACTAAGGATGATAGACTTTCGAATGCTAACTCTTGTATAACAATGACGTAATTTAACGAGAAGACATTTGTATTCAAGCACAGTAACAGTATTTGATTTGAGAACTCTCATCATCTCGGATTCACTGAAACAGTGAGTATTCAACAACTTTTTCCTATGTCCATGTAGCACTTGTGCTAAAATAAGCGAATCCACAGGCCTTTGGCGAATCAATAAATGCGTTTTTCACCAAGCTGAAAGGTTGAAAGATGCATCCGTCACTTTGGGACGAGCTAGATAAATGCAGTCAAACCCAGCTGGGCATAGAAATTTGCCATTGTATGACTTTGTTCTGGAGACGACCGGCCGTGCCGTGGAACTTTGCAGCAAAGTTTCAATATCTGAACTGACGTACTTGAATGACAGGCACAGGAAACGATGGCCAATAAAACGCATTCTCGTTGCATTTTGATAATAATGTATCAATAACAATGACAAGGAAAATATGCCTCCTTCCAACAGAAGGGCCGTGTTACAGTATGTCTTAGTTATGAAAAGGCCATATTGTTTTCATGTTGTCATGGCGACTTTTAAAATTTGCATACAACTCTGAGAGTGAAACGTGTTCATAGGTCACAAAACTCCCACTGTCGTCCATTATACCTGTTTTCTTGGGTATAAAGGTGTACAAATATACACATCAAAAGACTAGGAAATTCACTTCATGGGCAGAATCTTGTTAAATAGCCCTCTCTTGTCTGGTTAACGAAAAAAGATACCCCTGATCTAAAATATGCATGGACTACCAGCCAACGGGCTACCAACTTCAGAAAATGGTAGCCAAAGAGGACTACCGGGGAAAAAAAGTTAATTTCGAGCCTTGGGCAGTATTAAACATATAACATTTAACTTGTAATATTTCCCCCTTGTCTTGGCCTGCTGGGTTTCAAAAAATGTTTAAAGGTAAACAGGGACCATGTTCAAATTTAGACATTGTCATGGAAAGGGGAGATCTAGCAAAGCATAGAGTTTATGGGGTCACGCCAGGTAACACAAAAAGTAATGTACCATACATGGCCATAATTTTACTTTAGTTAAACAATCAGAAATAATTTGTCTTCATTATTCTTCCTGGAATGAGGCAAAGAAATCAAAATAAATCATTTATAAAGAAAAATGATAAAAAGAACATTAATACGTCGTAAATTATAAATCCATTAAATAAATAAGTACCAGTGAATTATACCATTAATTAAAAAAAAACAAAACTGTGCGCTACTGTTCCTGCTTGTGATAAATAATGGTACATTGAGTGATAAGGGGAATTGGGTTCGGATACTAGTAGAATTAAATTTAGCACATAACATTAATTTGAAGGCATAAACTTAATTCGATGCATGCATAATAAGTTAGTACCATACTTTATCACACTTATTTTGGATGACTGCATGAAACAAAATTAAAAATGCTTGAAAAATTATTTCTGGTCTATATAAAATTAATTGAACATACTAAAATTAATTGAAAACAATTTTGACCAGAATGGCCCCATATATATTATCTTTATTATTCTTCCTAGAATGAAGGCAAAGAAATTACAATAATTATCGAACAAATGTTAAAAGTTGTTACTTAGAAATCCATAAAATAGATAAAAAACAGTAAATTATGTTTTAATATAGATCCTCTCAAGGCTCTATGGTTTTAAGTAAAAAAACTGTGGTTACCAAAATGGTAATCATGGCAACATAAAACAAAAATGAACGTGGAGTTCATGCTGTGATAAATACACTTAGGAGAACATTTGCATATTAACTGGGATTACTTTTTAAAGTAGCGGTAAAGGCTATTTTTGCACCAATTCTTTTCTCAGAGTTAATGTCAAGTTTCAAGTGTTAGAATCAAGATATTTAGTTCAAATTTTCAGTATAACTCCCTTAGTTAATAATTTCTCCAAAGAATATAAAAATTGTATAATTGTAGCAATGGTTTTGAAATATGACACCAATCAATATTAAAATTTAATTGTTCATATTTTTTTACATATTTGAATTTAAAAATAATTGGATAGTATTAATATTACCAAATTAGTTATAAAAATGTTGACACTATTAATTGCAAGATTTGAACGGCAGGATTTGTAGATAAAATTTGTTTTTATGATTTTACATAGGTTTACATATCAAAAAATTATAAAAAAATTCTTTCAAATTTCAAAATGTGATTTTTCAAAACGTACTTCAAATAACGGAAAATTGTGCCGTACAAATCTTATCCGTTACCTTGTTAATAGGCTGTAAAAAGTCCATGTCCATATCTCATATCAAAGGTTGGATTAAATTGGTATAAAATTATGTACGGAAAACTGTTATTATGTCAAAAATGTTGAAAACAAGCCATATTTGCACCCCTTTTTTGAAGCCACAGAGCAATCTTTTTGGTTAATCTCACTTTTGACACCTCTCTGACACTCAAAAAATCTAAAAATGCATTTACAATAGCAGTCACGCATTCTGATTGCAAGCACTGCCTTGTCAAACTTTCCTGAAAAACGGTAAAAAATGACTTTCCCTTTTCAAACATTTTTTTAAAAGCTAGGGGGCCTCTACCATAGTTAATTCACTAAGGACTCCCCAACTTCCTCTTATTTGGTCAGTTTTTCAGAAGTTTCAACGGGCTATAACTCTTCAATGCCTATGACCCAAAATGTCTAGTTTTTTTTATTCCACAGAGAATGTTGACTACTTTTATGTTCTAATAGTGTTATTGAAGTTTATAACTGACGCTCTAGCCTTTACCGCCACCTTAATGCAATTTGTGAAAAAAAGTGAAATTTTAAAATGCAAATAGGTTACTATGGAAACACTGGACTGTAAAAATTGAGATCATATTTTGTCTGTCTACCCCAAAATATCCCTTTGGTATAATACTTCTGTTGATTACTGGATCTTTACACCGGATATTTGGTCTTTCTAACCCAAAATATCCCTTTGATATAACACATTCTGTTGATTACTGGAGTTTAGGTGGAATCTTAGAAAAACTGGTACCTATTACACCTGAATGGTTGCCATGGAAACATCTCACATTAAAATGAGTGTGATTTTTTGTGTGTGCTCACCTGAAAAACCCTTATTATCAATTTTTTACATCAATCAATAGTTCTTTGATGGGAATTAGGGAAAAGAGTAACATTTCAAACCCAAAATATTTACCATGGCAACTCAAAACATTAAGATAAGTCTGGTTTTTGTGTTCTCTGACCCGAACTCGCCCCGCTAGATAATTTTTATATCAATCAAAGTAACTTTACATCGGATATTAGTAAAACTGTAATTTGCAACCCCTAAAATGGTTACCATGGAAACATGGGGCAGTTAAATCGATATCATATTTGGTCTTTTCGACCCAAAATACCCTTTTGGTGAATTTTTTAAGGAAATTGAACCTGTTATTATTCGCGTTATTATTTCTATATAATACTTATATTAATCATTATTATTACAAGTTTAGGGGCTATAAGTATTATATAGAAATCTAATAACAGTTCATCGAAGCTGTGGGAATTCTGAAAAAGAGGTTTTGTTTATTTTAATTTTGTCAATAAGGGTGACTTCTAATTGTCGTACGTATATACTCTCCGCCCACTTAGGTGTTCCTTTTGACATTACTACCCTTATGAATATTCAATATACTTGCAAAAACTGACAGTCGCTGTATCTGGCATCGCATGCTCACAGGTGCTGAGGTGCACAGCGTAGCCTTCGAATACATAGTCCGGGGTCAATTGTCATTCCGTGTGTTTTTAGTGAAGATTTTTGCCAACCTAGCTCATCGATTTACTTAATGGCCAAGTTTTTCAAAAAAAATTGTTGGCATTTTTTTTGACAACTCTGAAGGTCATTTCAAGGTCATTTCCTTAAAATCGACAAAATTTGTTTTTTCTTAGCCATGAACAGACTTTATGGCCAGTTTGCAACCATATTACCTTTGGAAACATGCATTTTGATGTGAATTATTCCTTACAATCATTAAAATTGAGGTTTTTTGAAAAAAAGGTTATTGTATTAAAAATACCTATAGAACGACTTTACCAAAGGTCAATTGAAGGTCAGTATGAAATGTCTTTTTAATTTTCGTAGAAATGCCTTCCATATCTTAAAACATCACAATGATTATCTTGTATACAATTTCAGATTCATAAAACTTATACAACATTCTCAGGAAGTCAGATGT
>LD349445.1:61845-75821 GCA_001465055.1 Ptychodera flava | reverse complement strand
TTTGCCGCATGTCAATAGTTTGATATGACTATCGCCTTTTACAATAATACTGGCTATTCCATTGTGCTATAGGCCCCAGGTTGACACACATGTGTAGAGATTTTTATGGAAACTATCCCGTAGCTATTTACATTTCTTTATCGCTTTTTGCCGTTTTGCAGTTTCCTGGTTTTTGTTAGCCGATTAGCCGGCACACGCCAAAACGACTAGTCTTTGTGGTTTTCTATAAGTGAGTTCGCACACGCCAAAACGATTAATCTATTGCGCTAGTATTTCTGGGCACGTTTAGTCTCACTGTTTACCTCCGGTTGGTTAGCAACCGCAGTTTAATTGACAGCCGATTCTTTATATTAGGGTAAATTGTAGCAATACGTGTTTCCTACGACGTTCGCACAAGCGAGAAATAGTTCAAAATTCATTGAGAGTTGGTGTTAGTTTAATTTTCTTTACAAACAGGGCAGTATTAAACACGAAACATTTAACTTGTAATATTTCCCCCTTGTCTTGGCCTGCTGGGTTTTAAAAAAGTGTTTAACGGTATACAGGCACTACGTTCAAATTTAGCCGTTGCTACCATGGAAAGGGGAGATCTAGCTAATCATAGAGTATATGGGGTCACGCCAGGTCACACAAAAAATAATGCACCACTACATGGTCATAATTTTACTTTAGTTGAACAATCAGAAATAATTTGTCTTCATTATTCTTCCTGGAATGAGGCAAAGAAATCATAATAAATGATTTTAAAATGAATATTAATACGTCGTTAATTATGAATCCATAAAATAAATATGTACGAGTGAATCATGTTTTAAATTTAAAAAAATGGGCGCTACTATTACTGCTTGTGATTAATAATGGTACATTGGGTGCTAAGGGAAATAGGGTTCGTAAAATTAATTTGAGATACTAGTAGAATTAATTTTAGCACGTAAAATTAATTTGAAGGCATAAACTTAATTCAATGAATGCATAATAAGTTAGTACTATACTATATAACACTTATTTGGGTTGACTGCATGAAACAAAATTAAAAATGCTTGAAAAATTATTTCTGGTCTATATAAAATTAATTCTCACACACTAAAATTAACGAAGAGCATAATTTTGTCCAGAATGGCCCCAGTATACATTATCTTTATTATTCTTCCTAGCTGAAGGCAAAGAAATTACAATTATTATTATGATAGAACAAATGTTAAAAGTTGTTACTTAGAAATCAATGAAATAAATAAACAAATGTTAAAAGTTGTTACTTAGATATCAATGAAATAAATAAAAAACAGTGAATTATGGTTTAAATTAAAAAAATGTTACCATGGCAACATAAAACAAAAATGTACATGGAGTTCATGCTTTGATAAATACACTTAGGAGAGCATTTGCATAGTAACTGGGATAACATTTAATGGAATTTGGGAAAAAATGAAATTTTAAAACATAAATAGGTTACTATGGAAACAGGGCAGTAAAATTGGATATCATATTACATCTTTCTTACCCAAAATAACCGTTTGTTATAATATTTCTTTTGATTACTGGATTTTTACACTGGATATTTAGTCTTTCTAACCCAAAATATCCCTTTGATATAACACTTTCTGTTGATTACTGGATTTTAGGTGGAACCTTTGAAAAACTGGTAATTTTTACTCCTGAATGGTTGCCATAGAAACATCTCACCTTTAAATCGTGTGATTTTTTTGGTGTGCTAATAAGAAAAACCCTTATGATCATTTTTTTACATCAATCAATAGTAATTTAATATGAATTAGGGAAAAAGTCACATTTTCAATCCCAAAATTGTTACCATGGCAACTTGAAACATTAAAATTAGTCTGGTTTTTGTGTTCTCTTACCCGAACTCCCCAAGTAAATAATTTGCATATCAATCTAAGTAATTTTTCATGAGATATTAGAAAAACTGAAATTTTCAATCCCTAAAATGGTTACCATGGAAACATGGGGCAGTAAAATCGATATCATATTTGGTCTTTTCGACCCAAAATACCCCTATGGTGAAATTTTCAGGGAAATTGAACCTATTATTATTCGCGTTATTATTTCTATATAATACTTATATTAATTATTATTATTATATGGCTCACCCCTTGGTGTCGTACCAGGGTTTAAGATATAGAAATATTATTTGTATGATTCATGATTAGTAATAATAAAGGCTAACACAGAATTAATTGTTACTTGTTATATACGTTTATACGACATCTATGCCCAGTTTACCCTCCGATGAAAACAGTTCTCGTACATGATGTCAGACCCGGCCCTGCAGGTATAAATTTTTTGTAATGTGTAAAAATTTTAGACAAAAGTGGCAATTTTTACCATGATAACTACCTATTGTGTTGAACAAGGGACATATAGTGCAGTCATTATCATTGTAATACTAGTAGTAACTGCACAGCCCAACGTCCACTTGAAAGCTAAAAAACTAGCGTTCCATCTAAAAATGGCAATTTTTGCATCTTGTCATTGACACAGAGGGTGCTTTCTAAAATTCAATCCCAGTATTCTTTGCGTATGTCCTCGTTCATATGCTCGACAGTTTTTATCTCTCTCTTTCTATTTTTTAGGCGTGATAGTAACGATATTTTGTATCGCTGACAAGGTGGATAACAAAACTTACTGGCTAATAAAAGAGATATATTTTATAAATGGCATGTTATAAAATGATACCTTGCACGTTTCGCATTTGTTTGTGTACGAGCACTCAAAAAACATGGCGATCCCAATGAATTATAAAGTCGGTACACTTCAGGTTACTCACATAGTATATTATGAACTGCGCATGCGTAGTCAGTAAGCCGCTGGCGCAACTATTACTATTATTATTAGGTAGTAGTAGTAGTAGTAGTAGTAGTAGTAGTAGTAGTAGTAGTAGTAGTAGTAGTAGTAGTAGTACAATTTTTACTGTTCTCGTTTTTGTTATTTCTGTATTTTTTTATAATCATCGCCGTCATCATTGTTTTGGTTGTTACTACTGTCGCACCTGCTCCTGGTGTTACTGCACTTCAATGAGTTAACAGTTGGGAGACCTAATCAGTGTCATATTGCAGAAAGTCAAACAGGTATTAAGCAGACGGACAGACGGAAGGACAAGCAGAGACGCAGATAGGCAAAGAGACGTAAATTCGAACGGGTACACAAAGAAGCAACTGACGGGGGTATATTAAGGGGATGGTATATATGCAAAAAATCCACACACAAAAAAAACAAATAAACAAATGATGCAGAGCAACAGGTGATTGATGCTACGTTGGAATGTGCAATGTTGACAAATCATGTTGATGGTTTAAACATTCACGTTTCTAAATTACATGCTATGCAGTATAATTTACCACTTATGTATCTTTCATTGTTTAACGCTACATGTATGGTGAAAGTGATAGATCGATAAAAAGATAGATAGATAGATAGATAGATAGATAGATAGATAGATAGATTGGAAGATAGATAGACTGATTGATTGATTGATTGATTGATTGATTGATTGATTGATTGATTGATTGATTGATTGATTGATTGATTGATTGATTGATTGATTGATTGATTGATTGATTGATTGAAGATAGACAGGAGGACATGAAAAGATAGACAGGCACACAGAAGCACAATAAGATACAGATAGACAAAGAGGTAGGTAGATGGGTATACAATTACATAGACTATGTAGGAATATATAGGAAAAGTACTAATTTCGACACAGTTTCCATTACTTCGCTTAACTCTAATTTCAGTTGGCCACTATTTACAAATGGTACATTACGCAGCGCATTCCAATATAAATCGTGAAAACAAGTTATGATATTAGTCAAAAACAGATCCCTGTGTTATTACATGACCGTAAGTCAAGCTTACCTGGTTACCTGCATTCTTATTTCCCCACGCGAAAGCCCAGCCCATTGATTTGCTATGGCCAACGTACAGAGTTTCAGCTGTTGTCAGGTATGACGCGTTATTAGTTGCTCTGTAAAGCCAGGCAGCGGCCCAACACAACTCATCACCATACTTAGTTGAGCTGTAATATACAAGAATGACTGCACCATTGGAACAGCATGCAATACTATATTTTCGAAAGTATTTAATCGCTTACCAAGGGGTAGGCAGATTAATCCTTAAACTGCAATATACTAGGATTGCTGTAACGTGTGAACAAATGAAGCACGTCACACTAAATCATGATAAGCTTTTATAATAGATTCAAACAATAGCTCTGTACTACTATCAATCGCGAGCCCGTAATAAGCTATCTTCAGTGACATTAGTGTGGACATTTCCGCGTCTCAAAACATGTATAATAATTTACTCATAACATCAAGATGTATAGAATTATAACTTGTATACAAACATCAAAGTCTTCACTGTAACCTTCGTTGAGTCCATGGAACTATTTTTGCGTTCTTTAATCGTGTCAGAATAAACACGAACACTTACAAATCGTTATCATGGAAATGATGCATCAAATGAAGATCTGTGTGATCCTGCTTAGAACGAGTACCACTCGTATTGCTCGAGTTCGATGACCATCGTGTTAACAGGTATAAAAAAGAGTACAACTCGTGATTCGATCACTACTACTTTGATTTACATATATATTCCTACTTACGCGTAGTATCCATCCGCGTCATAGTTTCCTTGATAGTTGTAGGCGAAATCAAATAGTTCCTTAGCGGCTTCCAAAAGGGTTGTGGAATAGTCTCCGTCTAAAATAGAAAATTGAAATATCGAAATATCTAATTCTCATCAGTGTGTATCTGGTCAAGATGAAGACCTATTTCTTTTCTATAAACAGTTTTTATTCTGAGAGTTACATGCTGGAAATGACCGCCTTAACGTTGATCTGACTTGTAGATCACTCAAAATATATCGATATTGCAACAGCACACTCCACGACATGACGGTAATTCCTTTGCGCTTAAGTGGGGTTGTAAGTCGTGTAATGAAAAACACAAATTCATTCTTTTTGATTGACTAAAGAATTTTTATGACAAGTCATTTCTTTGTAATGTTTTTTAGAGTGAGTGTTTGGAAAACCTTTACGGGAACACTACAAAGAGAATGATATTATTTGATATCATACTAGGATAGTAACAGAAAATTTTCCATCTGTACCTCCCTGAAGAAAATTTTAAGCCGTACACTTACATGCGCAAGAATATAGATAGTTATTCACTCTGAAATGTTATGGATTTATGAAACAAATGACCCACAATTTATCGATATTCATATTTAAACAAACTGCATTACTTTCTTTATGCCATGGAGAAAAATTAATATTCAGATTTGCTCATAAAAATCCCACGCTCTCTACATGCTACAAAATGGGTTTTTTATAAGAAGAAGACAATAAATAAATAAATAAATAAATCGTCCAGAAATATGTCACCATTGCGCTTTCTACCCAGTCATTATATGGTACTATTGAATCATAAAAAATAACATTTCAAAGACCAATGGTGAAATGTTTGGTCAATACTCCGATCTAAGTTTATAAGAAAGGTATCTTACACTCTGTAACTCCGTTAAATGCGATGGAGGTGGCGGCCAAGGCAGCAGCTGTTTCACCGACAACGTCAGAACCATTCATAGAAATACCATCGACCAGATATACAGGACGTGACATTGTCCTGTCTTCTGGTCTTCCCCAGTACAGATGGTCAATGCCCCCTGATCCAACCTAGATGCAATGGGAAGGGATATTGTAAGGAAAGATTGTAAGACAATCGTCTGAATATACGCATGATGTAGATGCTTACATACATACATACATACATACATACATACATACATACATACATACATACATACATACATACATACATACATACATACATGCGAGCATTCATTTATACATATGTATAAAGACAGAAGAAGGGGCGAACAGATAGACAGATGAATTCTAAACATATGTACATCGTCCGATTTTAAAAATTCATCATCTAGAAGAAACACATACCTGTGAATAGAACCCTGTCGGTGAGACATGGGCCTTCAGAAAATAATCAGTTGCCCATTTAATGGTTTCATACATGTAGCTCAATTGTCCAGCAGCTTCATATGCATCTTTGAATTCTATCAGACCCCATGCAAGGGCCGTTGTAGTGAAGGCCATTGGAAATCCAAACTTCACGTGATCACCAGCTGTCCAATGAAAATGAAAGGCCAAGAATTACTGAGAGTGAAGATTTGAAGTAAAATACTACAAAGTAACTTTATGCAGTTTACTAGACTTATCTTGGTATCTATTAAGGGAGCCTTCAGTAATTACAGGGGGTAGGTCGGGGGCATTATGTGAGCACCGTGATTGTAAAACGTGACCCTCACCCTGTCCTCGTGTCTAAAATGTGACCCTTTCCCTCGTTCGACATTCTAAGACTTGACCCTTCCCCCTCCCAATCACTGCAGTATTTAAAAGCTAATTTAAATAACAATTGGTTTAATTGTTAATTAAGTCAGAAATTTCAGGGGTGAGGGCTGGCGTTTTCTGAGGGAGAGTTGCAATTTGTCTCACAAGCATATGTGAAGGGTCATGCATTTGCTGGATCGGCACCATATTTTGTGCAACTATATGGCGGCAAAATGAGGCTGATATAGTCCTTCACCTAAAAATATCAAATCATAATACATGGGAGTCTATCAGGCAAATTATTGATAATTTTCCCCACACAACAAGCTATATCTGTATATTTATATATGTCTGATAATATACGAAATGTACTTTGCTTGAAGTGGGGAGTAAAACGTACATGTACGTACAAGAAATTGGATTTTTCGATTAAATTGAAAATGTTGATTCATTATACATAATAGTCTATGAGAAATCTATCTATGATTTTTTCCAATACAAAACTAGGTAAAATTAGAGTATGGGATTTTACCGAAATGTTGATTCACTATACATGGTAGTCTATTAAAAATTATGAATGATTTTTACCAATACAAACTAGGTAAATCTGTGTATTTCTGTACTCTTGATTATTGACATTAATGTACTAAATTGGACTAGAGTGGTTACAAACGGATGTGTGTGCAAGAAATTGGATTTTAGAATTTCACCGAAAAGTTGCTTCATTATACATGGTAGTCTATTAGGAAAGCAGAATAATTTTTATCCAATACAAAACTAAATCTGTGTGTCTTTTGTACTCTTGATTATTGATGTACTCCATTGGACCAGAGTAGTTACAAACGGATGTGTGTGCAAGAAATTGGATTTTGGAATTTCACTGAAATGTTGATTCACTTTACATAGTAGTCTATGAGAGACCTATGAACAATTTTGTTCCGATATGAAACACAAAACTAACTATATCAGTACATTCATAGACATTTAATAACTGATATATACTTTGCTGCCTGTACCATATGTTTTTGTTTATTATCTTTTGTCAGTTTCAACTGTTCAAGGTCTTTAAATTGGGATACCACTGCATCTTCTTTTCTTGTGAAGCTTGTCAATAATGTGTATGTGTTTAAAAGAATGATTGTATTTTACCGGTGATTTCCTATTCAGCAAATATCACATGGCTATTTAAAAGTTTAGCCATAAAATCATCTTCTGTTAAAAGTGACCCACCTTGGTTTGTAAAAAGTGACCTTCCCCCTTGGACAGTTTTCCAAACAGTGACCCTCCCTCAATACCCCGGCCCACCCTCTGTAATTACTGAAGGCTCCCTAAGTATCATATCATAAAGCATTGCTCTCTTTACTAACTCCAAGCTCAAATCAGATTCAAAAAAGTCTGTAAAACTTATTGCCTGCTATCATTTGCGTGAATAGTATATCTGCACCTGAGAAGAAAATATTTTAGTCATCGAAAAATAACGTGTGCATTCATGTTGATCATAATATACGTAGTCTACGGCCAGTTACTCTAAGCACTAAGTTTTGGTGTACAAGGAATCTTTTGGCTATCCTATTATAAGTAGATCGTTACCTACCATCGTAGTATCCGCCTGATAAATCTTCGTCACTTTCACCGGCGTCGTCAACAGCAGAATCACCTCGGAAGAGTATGCGGTTGTCGGCAGGCAACTCTCCAGACCTTTGTGCTTCGTAAAACATTATGGACTTTTCCAGCACCTCGGTGTAGTTGTACGTTGTATTGACTTGGCGAACTGTATAGTGATACGGATATCGTACATTTCTTTAGGACTCTCTTTATCTTTTCCTCAATAATGCAATATGACGTCACTAAATTATAATATTAGTCACCGGAAGAAAGAGCATTCGGATGATATTAACTCTGTTATTTTGAAAGACGATCAGGCGTCAAACATAGGTAAGTTTAATATTGGACAGAATTGCATAAGGTGTTAATTTGCCGTTTGGACTTATACGAATGGTTTTATGTAACGGCATATCTATACTATAGTATATGAAGAAAAAAATGTCTGTACATATAAAAATGTTATACATACTGTATTTGTGGATCTCTCTAACGGTTCGTTCATCGTATTCATCGTCGTCGTCGTCGTCTACTTCCTCGCAGGGCGGTGCCGGCATCGGTGGAGGATCGTACTCACCGATGTACGTCGCTACGTCGTCATCGAGGGCTCTCTCCATCAAGGGGCTGGCAGTGACATCGGACCAGATCCCAAACACCAATACAAGAAAGACTGTAGTGAGCAATGCGTTCATCCTGATGAAAACTGTGAGTTCCTCTCACAACCAAACAATTTTAATGCTGCCTAACCGATACTGTTAACGTGGAATCTATGTCTTTATATACACTTCGGATGCCAGAGATGTGTCGATTAAACTCTGCCGCGGCGACGTATTTCATTCCGTTTCTTTGTTCTTATTACAATGTTCAAACTGGGAAGTCCATTCGTTTTCTTATTTTGAACCATTGGAGCAAAGAGCTTCCCTGTATGATCGGATTGTAACCTCCATACACAAACCTCATAAATTTAGATTACTTTATTCTTTAAACGATAAAACTTGTTGAGCATATCTCCCCCTGTATCTATAAAACCGCAGGATCTTTTTCTTCATACAGTTAGTCTGTGAATACAGTCAATAAAGCATGATCATAATTTTTAATGAAGGGGCAGCCCGTTTTTATGACCGTCTATTATGAGCAGTGGCATGGGACAGTCAAGATACTTTTTTCAAAATTTCGAGTACTCGCAATGGGTTCGTCACGATGGTTTCTCTTTGATCGGACGGTCGAGAACAGATTGTACATACTCAAGAAAAAGATTTAAAAACTGATTATTTTCTTGTTAGTGTAATCACTCTTCTCGTTCGCAAAGTAAGAGTAACAATGAAAATCATATTTGTTTAATTAAAACTAGTTGCTGGCCTAATTACTCTATATGATCAAGTGTGGAGAGTGAACGATCAGTTGTCTTTTAAACACCCAAAATTACGTCTTTTCTTGTGCACTGTGGAAAACATAATTGTAACTAATTTGGGTAACTAGTGTAGTAATGATGGTTTTATCTGTAAATGTAAGCTCATTGACTTTTCTCTTTTTGCAATATTCTTGCTTTTATCCGTAATTTGTAAAATTGCAACTTTCAACAATAGGGCACTTGACAAATTTAATGAATTTGAACAATCAAAAAATCCACTGCTCCCTAATACGTTCCAATCGTGTTCGGGATAACCGTACTTATTCTGTTCAGGGTGGTTTCCACACTGAACGCCTCAATGATTAGCATTCGATCATTGCGTAAAACATACATGGAAATTGTCAATGCCATTACACAATATCCTGGCCAGATAAGTATACTTACAGGGACATCAGCTGTAACTGTTGACTTATTTTTCACTACTCTATTTCAATGTATCAACTACAGAATTTTACTATAATCCGATCATCAACACAGCCTGTATATGTGAAATGACCATTGTTATCGTTGATAAATGTATTCTAGTCCGGACCTGAATACAAAATTTAAACAATAACAATGCAGATTATCCTCATATAGGGTATATTTAAGAGCTAAATATTACGAATTTTTCCATGGTTCAGGGATTCAAACCAGAAATTGCAGATGATACACAGAACAAACACAATAAAAAAAGTTATAGCTAATGGATCTTTAAATAGTGAACTTTATAGGAAAAGTTTCCCGTTATAATGTTCTCCATATTATATTCTGATTCGTCCGTGAAGTAGATTGTATTATTGAAGGACCTGATTTTAAAATGGCTGATGAATCCATCTTGAATAATGTCTCTGTTCCATGACAAAATTGATGGGTTTGACCATATGCTTAATTTGATCTCGCCATAGTAAAGCATGGAATGATAGGAAACCTTCTTTCCAGAGTCGAGCTCTATGACAGCGCATGCGCAAAGGCCTAAATTTAAGATGTTTTAGAGTGTACTCATGTGATTATCATAATCATAGGAGGTTTTATCAGACCATTGAGTAGCAAATGGTCCGTATGCAAATGATGATCAACCATACCTCTTTTATCCTTTATGGACCTCTACGTAGGTGTCCACTTTGACGACAGTGAAGTTATGATTCGTGGCAAGAGATCATGATGATAAGCTCAAGTGAACCACAGGAAGACCACAAATAATGGTTTGGTCATATTTCAAATACTTTAAAAGTAATCGTGAGACAAATAAACAAGAGATGCGTAGAGAAGTAGAGAGATGGAGACAAACAGAATGAGACAGAGACAGAGACAGAGACAGATATAGACTGAGAGAAATGTAACTTGTATTTTGTATTATCGAAACATCCTCAGAATAGATAATTACAGCCAAATTATGGATAGAATCGTGGTGACATATGTGTTGGGGTTTTTGGGGGGAAGGGGATTGAAAAGTTTGTTGGAGACAAGACATGCACATCAAATTGTGTCATCGTTGTTTGCAGTCCGCACGACCCTAATCGATTCATGCTTTGCCCAAGTCACACTGCAACGTTAAATCTTTGCTTGATGAGTGCGTCACTTGCCACGTATTAAGCAGGAGACCAGTACAGGTTACCAAAATATGAGACCTGAAATTGGTCACTGCCATCTGCACAAGGTCTTCTTTTATGATTGATGAAGACCGCTAGCAAGAAAAATCTAGTATAGGCATTTGTGCATTTTATCGATATCCGATACAAGTTAAATTTGGAGTTGGTGGTGAGTGAGTGAACGAGTTAGCTCGAGGCTCAAGCATGGCGTTGTGTTTAAGGAAGGCTTTTTACTCGTCATTTCATCGTTGGGTAATGGGCACGGGGTACTTAGGCCTTCAAATGATGTATGATTAACGAAAAAGTCTGATTAACGGAAAAGTCAATAAAATCTTAATTTCAGTCGCTACAGTACCCGCTAACGTCAAAATGAGTTAAAAGCTGACCAGCACACTGATTTAAGATAATTTTACTTCTGCGCCGCCTAGTCGTGAGCTTGTTGCTTGATAGTCTCAATTTTGTTTAACATTTATCATCACCATCAATCGTCATGTCTGCAGCATGCATTTGTCATGCGCACTTATGTTACATTGCAAACGACCAGCGAAACTCATGTACTCTTGAACCAGCTGTAGTCGATTGAACTGTGCATGACATGAATCGAAATAGAGATATGATTATGAGTTAGGAAGGGTTTTACGCTTCACTTTCGCTGTCTTAAAGTTGTCTTTTTTCATGAAGGACCTTTTGAAAGGCTGGGATGAGGTGGGAGTCTGTGAAGACCAAATATGGACAAAAAGTCGGGAACTGAAGATGAATATGAGCCTCGAATGTATCGCCACAATGTACGTAGTCTGAAGGACATAAGGACCGTTGGCTCGTGTAGAACTGTATGTCCTGTAAATATATTTATAAGAAGTCTACGGGTACCAAAATACATTGAAACCAAAATTAAGTAAAGGAAATAATAAAAAGCGAATATGTAAACATCATAGAACAGTGTCGCAGCATAAGATAGGTAACATACTATAGGCTAAGCATTTTTTCTTCATGACATTTTCAACCAAATTACCCTGTAGAGCTAGCGACAAAATATTTTTGTCAGAAGCAAGGTACTCTGTCCGCCGTCTATGAAATTAAATCTATTAGAGAAAGTTGGTCTGCACTGCATGGGAAATGTTGGCTACCCGAAGTCACCTTCTACTTATTGTTTGATACTAAAGTGTGATGATAATCGACACTCAAGGATGTTTTCCATCACGAGAAACGGAAATTCCATGATGCAGTTCTTCGTTCGCACATTGTTATATTCTACCGGGGTAGTGAACCATCATTCTTGTAGTTATTTTTCTTCTTTCATTTCCATTCTAGCAATTCTTGCTTTATAAAACAAAGAAGTCTCCATTTAATATTCTTTATACACATGCCAAATAGTAAAAAATGAAGCATAGGTATTCATCCCCGCGATCGCACCTCTGGGTTAGCCTTGTGAACCGCCGAATTCTTAAAACCTGTAACATATCTCGCATCTGCCTTTCAGTTTACATGGCTCTGTGAAAAAATACTCATATTATATGTAAGAAAAATGCATAGGACAATATTTAGAATCCGTGACAAATCTCGGCCATTCTGTTTACCATAACCAGATTCTAAGAAAGGAATTTGAAAATGTTGATTTTTTATACGTTAAAATCTACTTTATATTGAAATATACTCATATTTCTATTTCCTATTTTCAATACCAGCGTATGATTTCAAAATGAGCCTACTGGTAAGTCCGGATAGCAGATTGTAGCCAACGTGATGTCTTGCTCATTCATCAGCCCGACGTAAATTGAAAATAGGAAATACAGTATTTTTTCTATTTTCAATCTGTTGCAGACATGCGCAGAGGAATGCTGCGTCGCTAACGCAGACATCAAAGACGGTGCGTCGCACGGTAATTGTTCCACTGTAAGTGACATTCATAGAATCATCAGCCAGCAAATGGATTCGAATTTGGTGCCAGATTTGCTCTTAGGGTTGTAACCTGATGGTGGTAATCTCATGGAAAATGGATACCGAATCGTGTTCCCAAAATCCCGGAAAAGCGGGAATTTTTTGTTCATCATCTAGGCCGTAAAACACGCAAAAGGTGTATTTTTGCATGAAAGGATTAGAATACAACTTTGAAATATGATAAATAATTTCAGCTGAGCTGAAAATGTGATTAATTTAATAAGGACGTCATCATGTTTACTCTTTTTCCTGGAAGTTATTTGTCTTGTTGCTCTATACTGTAATAGTTGTCAGCACTGTATTTGTAATTATCTCACCATTCCCAGATTTAATAAATTATGTTGGATTTTTGTTCACATATCTCCTATGTTTCTCACAATAAGGGTGCTTTTTTGTTGAAAATCTCAGATACAGGCAAGGGCTGTTTTGAAATTTTGCGGAACAGGCATGAGTACGCAACTTTTCCTACGAGTGCCAAGACTGCGTACCTGGGTTATAAAAGTGCCTCATACATGCGAAAATGGTCCGCTTTGTACGAGTAAATAAATTTATCAAACCGAACCAATGCCCGGGAGAGATGTTTTCTTCTTGATACAATAACATAGGCGTAGGAACGGGGGGCAGTCCCCCCCCCATGCTGAAGTTTGGGGGGAATGTACATAGATGTGTGATATTGAGCGTACGTGCGTGAGTGATTCACGAACTCTACAACGTGTGGAGCGGTCTCAGTCAGAAAAATGTAACAACTTAGCCGACTATTGAACCACTCTTTATTGGGAGTGGGGATTTAGCCGAGCGGTTCTGTCTGCTGCCTCTCAGCTAGGCGACTGATGCCGTATGTTGTTGTTAGTTCGAACCCGATTGAAAACTAGCTGTTTATGCACCGCAATAAAAAGTGCCATTTGTATGTTTGATTTGTGATCAGAGTTATTCTGATTCATCAGACCAAAGCTGAACCAGTACTTCTAAAATACAAAAGATGTCTTCGATACCCCGGTTTTAGGGAATCAATTCAATCCATTTCAATCTTTATTGTACTCGACACATATCATAGCCGTAGCCTGCCCCTCCCCCCCCACCCCCCACATTT
>LD349445.1:24335-61789 GCA_001465055.1 Ptychodera flava | reverse complement strand
ATTTTTCGAATACATAGTGACTCTGATAATATCGTTAATATTTCGCGGCTGATTCCCAGCATGCATGCTTTGTATTGATGGTTTACTAATGTTAAGTGTGCCTGTATTTATACTAACTCTTCGCGATTATTTCTGTTGGTGCTATTGTTTATTGTACGCTGTGCATTCACAGACATTGACCAAATTATAGAATGTTGCAAGACGTTTCGTAAAAGTTCGTAACGACAGTTGCGATAACGTAAAGCAGCCGAAGACTGTGCACATATTAACATATCTAATAACAGTTTCTCAAAATCGACTGTTGGCTTTGCTTCAAGGTTGGATGCTTGATCACCTAAGTCGATGACTCCCCTCATGTTGATATAAAAGGGTTCATGTGTATTCAACTGCAGACAAAGAATCCACGATGGCGACTTTATTAGGGTGTTAGATCGCGCGTTGCTATTTTTCAGACTTGGTGAAGGCAAGTTTTGGAAGAAGTAAATCAAGAGATAGTTTCCAGAGTTTTTGAAATGGAATTCCGGAAAGTAAGCACTGACAGTAACCAATTATTTTTTATTGAATATTTACTTGCTAGAATCCTTGAAAGTGTGTCTTGTAGCCGTAATGTGATATTGACATGTGTCAACAATGTTGACGGTTGTTTTGTTGTAGGTAGTTCGCTTTAACAATTTTTGTGCTGTTTGAGACAGTTGTGTGTCCAATCAGATGGCTTAGAAACAAAGAACAGCAAGATCGTTAAAAGGATGACAAAAGTGCAAAATTTGCTACAGAGGTTTGCATATATGTGTAGATCAAAATTAGCTATTGCTCAAAAAAATTGGTTCATTTGAAAGGCTCGATGACGTCATAAATACAAAATGATTGCTTAAAAATGTTAAAATACAGTTAATTTTGGAAGTTTTCAATATTGTTGAATGCATTGACACAAACATCCCAAATTATAAATGAAATATTCAATTTACGCTTGTCAATTATCATGACGACGTCATAGAGCCAAAATATCCGCCTATAACATCCGCTGATAATGTTAAAATACTGTTAATTAAGCCTGTTTTCAATGTTTTGCCTAAACTGAAATTAACACCCAAATTACGGACAGAACATGTAATTTGTGCAACTTCATAATTGTGATGACGTCATAAAACTAAAATGCGACCGAAATTACAACTTGAAAATGGCCGGTTATGAAGTTCACAAGCTTAGTACAATAGCCCATTTACGTGACAAAGTGAAAGTTTAAAGGTGATGTACATTTTGTATTTATATTCCATAAACTCAAAATAAAAGACAAATGTAACAAAACCTAGCAAATAAGCTCAACACAAGTAACACGCTCTTATGAGATTATTGATTATTAAACAATGGTCTTTCTATATAGTCGATAGAAAAGGAAATCATCGAAGGAAACTTCACGCAAGAGTTCTGCCCTTGCGATATGGTATGGTGAATATAACACTGTAGGATACACGATAGATTCGTTCTAAACCGGTGACATAATTCCTAAACCCCGCACATGACTTGTCTTAAACTTAAATAGATGTGTGGGTTTTCAGTAAATGTTTAGTTTCTCTGATCCAATTAAATATGTAGATCTGCCAGTACTGACTTGGCTTATTGACCAGCGAGCATTTCAGGCATTTCACTGGTTAATCCTACTGTGCCATGATTTATTCAGATCATCGAATATCCTAGACTCAGACACCGTTCAGCATCTGACTATGATGCATCAGACAGTATCATAATTGAGAGTAGTCTCTTTCAAATTCATTGCTTTATTTGTAATCACAGAGTAAGTCGAGTCAGAGTCCATTATTGATGTCGCAACGTACATGGGAAGTTGAAGTTGACCGATGTGACAGCACTGTTCGGAAATTTTTATTAGACATGCAATGGCAAAGGAGAATTCCGTGGAATCCATGGTAGGATTGAACAAGAAACCCGTTTTCGTTTTTGTGTTTCTATGTGGACGGGATCAATGCTATTCGTGACGTCACTATGGTGAAAGTAGACGCAAACAGCAAATGAAATCAATTGGAGGATTTATCATTTGCCGATAACACAAGTGACTCCGCTTTTCAACACTGGTTCGTATTTTGATCCAAGGACACAATTACACTTGTTCGATATCGATGACGTCATATACAGTACGGCTCAGTCGATTGTGAGGACTTAATCGACAATATTTGTTTCAGAGTTTGATGATACAACATACGAGTTACAATATCGCGTGCCAATTTTGGACACTGAACTTTTATATTTTGCAATTTTGACATCGGCATTGACGAAGAACGATGGATCTAGAGTGACAGGGCTGAAACTTGTAATCGCGAGCGCGTTAGATTCCGATTAAACCAAAGAGTAGAACTAAAAATGAAGATGCCATGTTACGGGGAGATGGTCTTAAGGAAGAATGCACCTCGAAAGTTAGAGGCTTTAACTTTTGTTCAAACTTTCCTCAAGGAACATTTTAACCATTTTCTTTCAAAATCACAAATAAAAATCAGGGGTCGCGGTGCAAATTTTGGAACACAGATTACCCAAGTCTTACCGATATGTGAAATTCAAAATGGCCGCCAACCCTTTTGTTAACTCTATGGAGAAAAACAAAATTTTCGATTTTCGAAAAACTAAGACGGTGACACGTTTTCTTACACCAAGAGCTTTACAATGAACCCCACAAGAGGTAGATCAGAGAAGTATTGTAAAAGTTTGAGATTCCAATTAACTGTCTCCGAGGCGCATTCTAAAACGAGTGCGTAATAATATAACCTGCCTGCTTTAATAAATGCCACGACTTCACGTTTCAATTGCTTGAAATAAGTTTATTGGCACTTGGCAGATCGATCTACGTTAAGGCAAAAGTCTTTCAAAATATTGAATATCAGTTGTGTGATAGTAAGGACTGAGTATCTTGGAATACCGAGCGGAGCATCATCCGGTTTGGTTTCGTTCGTCTTCGTGATTTACATGATCCTTCTCCATCACTTACGGCCTTGCAATTCGAAATGAAGCAGAGCTGAAAACAGAGGGAAAATGAGAAAAATATGATACAAGAATTAGAGAGGGATGTGTCACTCTCATACAGTGCAATCCTTGGACGGTTCTTTTGTATGGACTGCTCTTAAATAAATTTTCTGAGAACACACAATAATCCTCGTATCTTCATAGTTCAACGTCAACAATAGACAGCCTGCTTACCTGCAACGGATGTCTGGAAGGCAGCGTTGTAATCGCATGCTACTTCGTTAGACACATAATCTTGTCTGTTGTCATCGTACTCATCGTTGATGTTAGGACCTCCGACCAGAGCTCCGATCAGGTTATTTGGGTTGGCATCTGGTGATCTCAAAGCTGGACTTCCAGTCAAAGTTGAGTTACACGAACTGAAGGTAAAAACAGACTCATTTAAATGTATCGTTCATCAACATAATGATGTCATGAGTTATATTATCTGATTTTAATATTTTAAAATTGATTTTTGTATACACATCAGCTGTAGTTTTTCTCTTCAATTCAAAGAAACGTTGAATTAACCAATATTATTAAGATCTCTAAATCAAAGCATTGTTGTGTCTTGACCCATTCATGATCAGTCGTCAAACAATACAAGATCGTTTTAACTTCACTTCATGATTTTTAAGACGAAGACATCCAATTCACTAGAGTTTCAAAACTTTTCTTTCTTTCTTTTTGTCGGATTACTGTATTTGAAATGAAAGTGAGTATTTCACTATATATTTCATGTCTCCAAATTCAGTGCTTATGAAGGTTGTAGTCCATCTCATTATCTCATTACCTTGCTCGGTGGTGTGGTCGTACCGGAGGGTTGTTTCCAAAACCAACGACGTAACTCCTTCCGCAATCTCCTAGCATGTAGTGGATTTGACCTTTGGCCCATTCGAGATAAGATTCGGTGTGCAAACCAGAGTCGGCAGCGATGAGGGCAATCATGGTTGTTCCAGCTGTCACGTGACAATAGTCAAAGTGATCAGAAATGACTTCAAGTAACAAATAACAGCATTTTGACCAGAAGTACGTACAAGCTTAAGGCAGTATGTGCCCCGAAAATGAAAGACGAACTTTTGCTCAAATTTTCCTCAAAAAAAACTGTCGAATATTCTCTTACTAAATTAAAAATAAAAATCGGGGGTCACCGTGCAAAATTTGGTATTAAAGACACAAATCACTAAAGATTTACCGATATTTGAAATTCAAAATAGTCGCCATTCCTGTGTTAACTTCATGGAAGGAAATAAAGTTTTCGATTTTCGAAAAAACGAAGCCGGTGAAAGTTTTTCTTTCTCGAAGAGCTAAAAGTATTTTTCTTTGATCTACCAGAAATTACAGTTTCTTCTGGTAGAAAGGCCTAAATATTTGCTGTAGCCAAAGTAATATATGGGCTTCAATATGAATCAACCTCAACAAAATACTCAAAAGATGGCGAACGTGCTCCTAAAAAACGATTTTATATGTTTTGATTCATGCGAGATTAAGCTTACCGGTGTAACGAAGAGGACCCCATATATCACGGAAGACCAAACCCAAAGGCGTGTAAGGAAGGCTTTCTCCAGGCATCCATTTGGTCACAAAATTATTGACTTTTTTCTCGTATGCATTTTTGCCTGTCAGTTGGTACAGAAGCATCTGAAGGAAGATAATTGAGTTGAGGTTCGATTTAATAGATAAGCAAGGAAAGACAATGCTATAGGATATGTTAAAGCTATACGTTAGGACCAGAAAGTTGAACAGGAGCAGCATACTTCGAGAGTCTTGGATGATCAAAACACACGTATGAGAGCAAAAATCGTTGGTTTTATTGAAGGGGTTATAGCAAGATTTCGGTTACATGGCGTAAAGTTGCATTAAGTAAGCCAAGATTACACCATAGAGAGCGTACATGCATGGTACGCTATCGCCATTGAATATTTTTTTAAATCTTTGCTGTTCATGTCAACATTTTAAATTCCACTGAATCATTATTCCAGCTTTCGTTCAAAGGAAGAGACGGGAATACTTTGAGGTTGACGCAAACAGTTTCGTTAACTCTGAGTAGATTTGTACTATCCACGGTCCTGTTGGTATTGAAGGGCGAGACAAACAGGATCAAAACAGAGCACGACTCCAAGGAATGTGGAAATTAATGAATTGTCTGGTTTGAAGAGGAACAATTATAACTGTCTTATTTAAATACTTTAATTGCTCTTATTTACACTTTTATAAGATCTCTCGATCGATCTATCTCTCTCTGACATATTATTTGATTGATTCTGAAATGCACCAGATAAAGTATGGAACAGAACGTTAAACCAAGTGCTCAGCAGCATTTACATTTTACTTCGCTTTGCGTTACTTAATATTCATTCTCTGTTTATGGTGACAGACATAGTTTAACAGCCAAACAGAGAAGTAGTTTGCGATGACTGGCAAAGGGAAGTGGAAATATGACTATAGGTTTGACAGCAAATTGTTGAAATTACACACACTGCACCCTATACATCTAAAGTCATTCTACTTTGCTCTCTTTTCTATCCAAATATCTTGTGAAATATGAACATTGCATAGCAGAATGTACCAACGAATTTTCTCAACCGTGGAAGTACTCAAAGACAGTTTCACCATGCACAAGTATAGGGTTATGAGTTATCCATACCTGAGCGCCTGCATTTTTATTGCCCCATGCGAAAGCCCAGCCGCGTGATTTGCAATGAAGTTCATAGAGCTCTTCAGCTTTAATCAAGTAAGGACCGTCATGGGATGCTGCGTAAAGCCAGGCAGCTGACCAACACAACTCATCGCCATAAGTTGATGATCTGTAAATAACAAAAAGGTCACATCCTTGTAAGAGCAATAAATGTACAAATTTTATGTTACATATGTAAACACCTGTGGTCACATTTCGGTGAGCATTTTTACATAAGTTGCTAACGATACAAAGCATCGTAAAGCAAATATTGCAGAAAATTTGGCTGACGAGACTGTAAAAACGAATCTGAAAAGTCTTTGTCATTAGCAAAAAAGTGAATGTAGATTGAACGCTTGAAGGAACTGCGACAAATTGAGTCTTCGTGAATTTCACTTATTCACACAACTCTTGTTGAAACAAACACTGTATTTCTTTTCCATGAAATACAATATATCCATTTGCATTTAATTTAATAATTTTTCATTCCAATAAACGGATTGACGGACCACTAGCAGCCTGGCATAACGCAGTTTTTGACGTGAATTATACTTTTGTTATTTGATTAACATCAAACACACTTACTTGTAGTATCCATCCGCGTCATAATTTCCCCGATAGTTGTAGGCGAAATCAAATAGTTCCTTTGCGGCGTCCAAAAGGGTTGTTGAATAATCTCCGTCTAAAACAAATTATGATACATAACATTAGATAGATGTTAAAGGAAGGCGGTCGTCAGACCTGCACTCAAAGGTCGCTAGTGACCCTTAAACCGATGTAAACACTGTATCCAAGGTAAGTTGGTGATTGAAGAAAGTTAAAACCTGTTTGTCATGATGCACATCGTAAAATTTAAATGTTGCAGCTATGTTGACATAAGGCATCTATATACAGTCCATGAAATACATTGTTTGTAAACAAGAAAGTCGCACATGCGCAGTTCCGACGACCGCTTCCCTTTAAATGTGCGTGCTCCCATTTACGCTCTGTGATAAGATGATCTCAGTACACTTTTCTTCCTTGTCATATCTCCAGAGAAACTCGCTTGAAATGCCATTTTCCCACTATCTTTTATAGATTTCACTATTAGTCATGTAATTTCAAAACAGACAGATACATTTCATTGTTTGAATTGACAGTAGTTTGTTTGTTGTGGCGAATGCAGTCCGGGAGACTTAAGGCTTGTACTTCGCCCGTCATGTGGCAACAAGACTGCCATTTTGCTTCGAATAATTTTCATAAACTTTTGGAAAGGAAAATTTACAGTGACATAAATGTGCACGCCCTTAAACGGGAATGTTTTATTGTTCAATTTAATCACTACAACAATCTTGATCAAGAAGGTGATTTGTTGGCGGATATTTTGATAATGAATATGATATGAAAATTATCGTACACTCTGAAACTCCATCAAATGCGATGGAGGCGGCGGCCAAGGCAGCGGCTGTTTCCCCGACAACGTCAGATCCATTCATAGAAATACCATCGACCAGATATGGAGGACGTTCCATGTCCATAGTTTCCGGTGCTCCCCAGTATTTGTGATCAACGTGTCCTGATCCAACCTGGATAATACAAGAAGACGAGACTGTCAGCAACAGGATCCGATCTTTTTATAGAGTTGGTCGACTTACTCGAAAAAGTGAAAAATATTGTCGGATAGAAGGATACATAAATATCCACTTAATTACCTCTAAACATGTGCCTGCGAGCATACGTACATACAATAGATATAAATGGACACATAGATAGAGACAGACAGACAGACAGACAGACAGACAGACATGAATACACAGGAAGACAGAAGTACAAATAGACATATTTTACGTGTATCTAATTTCAGTTAGTAGGAACACATACCTGTGAATAAAACCCTGTCGGTGAGACATGGGCCTTGATGAAGTAATCAGTTGCCCATTTAATGGTTTCATACATGTTGCTCAATTGTCCAGCAGCTTCATAGGCGTCTTTGAATTGTATCAGGCCCCATGAAAGCACTGTTGTAGTGAAGGCCATTGGAAATCCAAACTTCACGTGATCACCAGCTGTCCAATGAAAATGAACGGCCAAGAATAAGTATGGCTGAAGATATATTAAACCACTACGCATTCACGCGTACGCATTCAAAATGTTCTAACAATAAAACGTTTAGTCTGCTTAAGGTAGTGTGCACCTCAAAAGTGAAAGACATTCTTTAAGGTATCTTTCAACCATGTTATTTCAACATCACGAATAGACATCGGGGGTCACCATGCAAATTTTGGTACAAGAGAAACAAATTACCCAAGATTTACCGGTATTTGAAATTCAAAATGCCCGCCATCCCTGTGTTAATTCTATGGAGAAAAATGAAATTTTCGATATTCAGAAAACTAAGACTGTGAAAGTCTGTCTTTCTCCTAGGGCTTAAAAATGATACCCCAAAAGTGGTAGATCAGAAAAGATATGGAAAAGTTTGAGAGTCCAAATATCAGCCCCCGAGGCGCATTCTACCTTAAGGAAACGTCACCAACGTCTTCAACCGTAGAGAACATTGTCTGTGAAATATTTTGCGCTCGACATGTAAAGTACACCATGAGATGATGTTTTCTTGATATTACAATGATATCAATGTGATACAGCCATGTTTAACATTCCCCTAAGCTTTCTCACCCGAAGAAGCGACCCCAAAGTCTAGCTATTGACAAAATTAATCGTCACCTACCATCGTAGTATCCCCCTGATAAATCTTCGCCATTAAAACCAGCGTCGTAAACTGCCGAATCACCGCGGAAGGATATGCGATTGTCAGCGGGTAACGGCCCGGACCTTTGTGATTCGTAAAACAGTATGGACTTTTCAATAACTTCGATGTAGTCGTATGTTGATGTGACTTGGCGAACTGTAATAAAACGGAAATTACATGAAATTGCAGATATAAATTTCATCCAGGGTTATATCCGTTGCATGTCTATGTTAAGTTTCCGCATGAACTTTCATATATTTACAAATGGAATCAGCAAGTATTGACAATTTGACTCCAACCGTAGAACGGCGTTTCAATTCATATCCATTCAATTACTCCTAAATCGAATCCAGAGTTACAAGTTCGATTCCAAATTCCGGATTGGCTAGCTCGAAGGCCCCATATCTATCTTCTTGCGTATTTTTCGATGGTATGATTTGAAATCAAATGCATCTTATGTAAAAGTGCTTACCGAAGTGTGGCCACAGAAAGTTTTTCAGACATTGGCGACGAGCAGCACAACTTAAATTTTTATAAATACATTTTTGAGCTGCAACCCAATTATGGCCACTGAAAACATATGCGTAAAATGTATGCCCCTGAATTTAATCTATACAATTCATCACTGAGAATTAAACTAGTTGAATTTTCAAAGACAATATGGCTTAATCAAAAAGATTTGATCGTGGTGTTTCGATAATAACAATGCAAAACGACACAGCTGGTGCGACTTTAAACGTGATGAATTATGAAACTGACTGCATTTTTCCCTTTTTCTTCCGTGGAATTTTCTTTCACAGTCAACAGAAATTCAGGCAGACCGTGGTCGATCTATCCTTCAATGATTTTATAGTCACGAAATATTATTTGAAATTTTGTAAACTTCTTGTACATTTTGCAGCCTTGTGTTTGGACTAGCGATGAATATGTGGCGCCCATGAAACTTTTAGCATAACTAGTTATTCTCCGTACCACCAAAACATCTGATCAAAGTCAATGCTTTCGGTTTTAAAAATATGACCTCATTTTAATACATTAATCGGCAACAAATTTTCCAGCGTGACTCAAAAGTTTACGTCTGTTTTGAACTCCACGGATTCCGATTTCGATCTCTTAGCTAATCAAGAAGAAACATGTCCTACATTAAAGATAAAATATGCAAATTAGCTAATTATCCGTATGCAACGCCTTGAAACTTGTTTGAAGTGATATAAAATTTATCGTTTTGTTACCAAGTGTTTCGTTAGATATTGTATGTTAGCCTGAATAATATACTATGCAAATTATCTTAATCATGTAACTATACAGCTGCCTTAAAACCCTACTGAAATATAAATCAGCTCTACAGGCAACATACGAGGTAATCTGAGTTAGACTAAATTAACAGACACAAAGATATATACATTCGATTGAAAAAGCGACTATGTCGTTTCCCCACCATGTGTTGGCTTTCCCAATACAAAGACAAAAAATGAAATAATTACACTTACTGTTTTTGTGAACTTCCCTAGTGGAACGTTCATCGTATTCATCGTCGTCGTCTTCTTCCACACTTGGCGGAGCCGGCATCGGTGGAGGATCGTACTCACCGATGTACGTCGCTACGTCGTCGTCGACTCCTCTCTCCGTCAGAGGACTTGCCGTCACATCGGACCAGATCCCAAAAACCGAAACAAGAAAGACAGTAGTGAGCAATGCGTTCATTTTGATGGATGCCAAAACTACATTCCTCTGACAATCACCGACTCTTCTGAAATGCTTGTTAAGACTGTCAACCTGCCTTAACGTACAAAATTTATGTGAGTGCTCTGTCCTTATATAGCATTTAACAATCGCAGGGATGTCAATTACCAGGGGCACCTGTTTATTCGGTTTCTTAATTATTGATACTTGACGATTCTGAAGTCGAGCTTTTTACCGTTATTCTGAAGAACCCTATTAAGGTAATTAGTTCGGCGCCCGCATTGGTACCGCTATACACCAAGTCCAATAAATCTGTAAAAATTTCATTCTTTGCACAGTAGTACCTGTTACGCATATTATTACCGATACCCATAAAACCCCATGACATTTACTTCCTTTAAACAATAGGTAAAGACATAATATTAATAAGACACTATTTGATAATTGACCACGAAATAGTTTCCGATATTTAATAGTGATTATTATAAAAGACAGTGTGTCTTGGTGAAGGGCATTTAATCATAATTTTATACAAAATTTACAATCTCTCAAAACTTTTCTTTGCTTCCGATTTGAGTGTACCACCGTGCAAAACAAGTAGTACGTAGATTTGTTTTTAATTTGAAGTTGGGATCCTCACTTGCATGTGTAAATTATGATTTAAGGTCTCGCATCCTTTTTGTCAAAACTATCTTTTAATTATGTACGAACCATGCACTATCAGAGCAAAAGTTCCGAATGAAATAGTTTTTTAGGAAGGAAGGAAAACAAACTCTGCTTATTCCGTAAAAGCAAGACTCTTAAGTGTTGGACTCTCATAGTGGACCAATTAAAACACTAAGGAATGGCTATGACTTTCAAATTTTATACCAGACTCCTGTACCCACAAAGATGCTTTAACAATATAACAACACCCCGATTCGGCAAAGCTTTCTCTTATAATACATTTTGTTGCCTATTAGGTAGGGTGATTCATTCAAAGTAATTTGTTTCTTCGACAAAAACACCATATGACTCTAATGTGATTTAACTGTATCTTGTTCTGTGAGTGAGATATTTGCATCTTCCTTGGGTGATAATTTTCGTCATTGATATACTGTCGGAAATGCGCTGCCGCCGATCGACAGATTTTTTACTCTGCATTCAGCAGGTTTATTAGTCCTTGAGTTTCCATGGGTACTGAAGTTCACGAAATCAGATAAAGAAGTGCAGATTTGGCTATGCTGTTTATTTCATGGACAATGTTCTGTCTGTCTTGTCTGACTGTCTATTGTATGTATATATATATATATATATATATATATATATATATATATATATATATATATATATATATATATATATATAAAGAATCTAGGATCTTGTAGTTGTCACTCTACAGGCTGTTTCATGCACTAAGCCATCATCAGGAGTGAGGATTTGGCGGGAATAGGACTGTTCATTTTGTGTAGCAGGTGGGTATGTATATGCAAATATGTAGTTGTGGCCAAAGGCAGGTCAGTTATTAATGAGGAGGAATTTGCTACTGTGTCTGCATTTTGAGAGGAATTCTGCTCGCTTGTCGAGGGTTGATTTACTGTCTGAATAGATTATATGGAGTCTATTCTGTTATGCACAGGTTACAGCGTTTGGTTTTATTTGAATAGGGGAGAGCTCTGTCGATGATCGACCATTTGATATTGTGTTACCGCCCCTACAGAAATGCATTGAGCACTATACTTTGCCTGCATTGACAAGCAAATCCTTTTCGCGTGTGTGTATCTATCGTATATATATATATATATATATATATATATATATATATATATATATATATATATATATATATATATATATATATACATATATACACACACACACATATATATATATATATATATATATATATATATATATATATATATATATATATATATATATATATAGTGTAGAGGCGGACAAGGTTTATCCTGTATAACCATACCATAGTATGCTAAGCATATAAATTTTTATCTCTTGCTTGTCAAAGGAGACTGATTATGGCAATGATTTTCAGTATTATTTTCAGCGTTGCCATTGACACAAAATTACTCTACTCTGTTCAATCATGACAAGCAGGTGACATTCGTTTTTGACGGCGTCAAACTTACTTTACCGGCCGCAAAAGCATAGTAGAAATATCCGTTAGCATTTTGTTCGTCTCATTAGCATGTACGATAATTGAATCAGACGGGATGAAGTGAATAAATTAAAATAATGCAAAAAGTCTTAGCTGTACGAGCTATGGTCGACACTCACAAATTTCTACATCTTGATCTTTTTTTTTAATCTCAAGAAATCGGTCGAGTGCATCAATGTATGTTATCTGCGTTTGATATGACCAGACGACGATTAACCAGTAACCACTCTCGGTTGGTTAACCAGCTACCATTGCAAGAAAACTTCTCTTCGAGCATTACCTGATTACACGAACCAAACTAACTAAGGGAATGGGCACACAGGCCCTCAACAAATCCCATGTACATTTTCAGAAACTTGAATTATCAGTGCTGTACGTCGAAGGTAAGGTTCTACGAGAATTTTAAAGTAGAAATCAAAATGTAAAGTATTGAAATTTGTGTCTTTCAGAATTTTTCAGAATTTTGTCTATTTTTTATCTGTCAGCATGTCACATGTCACAGGGCTTTTAGGAAACGACAAGGTCAGTTGACGTCTGCGCAGAGCAGATAATGTTGTACGTACGTTACTCTGTTGATTTCGAATTTGTCGTTGTCAGATTACAGTACCTCCGATGATTGGAGGGATTGTGGTCAGAACACAGTCTGTCCAGTGGTTGGAGGGACTTTGGTCAGAATGAAATTGACACCGAGGCAATTCAACTTCCCAATGCGACAGAGCCACCACTACTGACATTAATTGGATATCTGCCTCGAAATTCTTTCCCCAGAACCTTTTCATCGACGTAATTCCTAGAATTATGGCACAAGCTCCGATAATTCAAATTTCTGAAATTGTACAGTCACATTAAATGCAATATGTAAAATTATACAGTTCATTTTTATGACTTTTTAACTATCGAGATCAAACGACATCGGATATTTATAGACCTAGGGGGATATTGTATATGTGCGGTCAGTTTAAATGTCATCGAAGTCTTTGAAAAGGGTTTCAAAAGTTGATGAAAATTAAGACAAGTGTGTTTTGAAAAGAACCCCGTAGAGATTTAATATCCGGAAAGCCGATCAATAAATAACCTATTAAATACAACTGTTGAATAACCAAATTTCCAGTGATAAATGCACCCTACAGAATCATTATACGCCTTCAAAACCCAATTTAACGAGCTGATCTATAACTAATGTAAATCAGATAATATAATTCCCAGCCCTTATAAATAGGTTTAACTGGTGCCAGGCGAAAGTTTTGAAGAGGTCGGATGAGCACAGAATGCTTGTTAAGGTACTTGTAGTACGCTCATTGCAACTTTAGACGAAAACAACAAAACGGTGAGACCCTTAATTACTCCATAAGCTTCAGAATGAGTGATCAAAGCGGCATATCTGCCAAGTACGTCAGATATCTGAGAGTCCGTTTATTTCTCCAAGAGGCGCATTCTACCTTCACGTTGATGTAACAGTACAGCGGATCATTTCATGGCAGCTTCTAACTTTGAAAACAAGTAATCGAAATTCAGCTAAAGCAAAGAAGTACGTTGCGGGCAGACGCATAAATGCATCTGGAACATGTACTCTTTCCCTTATCCATCATAGTTTATAAATATTCGTATAAAGTGAAGGTAAGAATTCGTCATCAGAAGAATGACGTTTCGGATTGTCATTTAATACTTAAAAATTACAAGCATAATGGTTTATTTTGGGATTTTTACGCAAGTTTGTAGACCACAACAGAAATGATTTGATCGTCGGTGCTTTCAAGTGAAAGTATTATGTAAGGTAATGTAGAGAAACTTTAATCTGATCCCTCAAATAGCCATGAATAAAGACGGAGGGTTAAATGGGCAACTTTCAGCTTGGACAGGCTGTAACACCAATGTTTCAAAATAGACACCATTCACTGAGCTAACTCTACGAAAAGTTCGTAGAAACTAATTTTCTCAAAGCTTTTCTGAATAAACCCACACAAACGGTAGACAGGCAAAGAATTGAATCATTATTAATCAAGAACCCTGTCTCGGAGGTACATACGGCTTTAAAATCGTGGACAATACAATGGGTTGTGTGCTCCGGCTAATACAGAAATGTATGGAATGGTTGATTTACGATATTGTGATAACCACTGGACACTATGTGCAACGTATGTGCACACGTGAAAGGCGTAATCGGCACACCGATAATTTACAACCAGCCACAGATCTAGACATGTTATGATTAAATCCTGTTCCTGTAGAACCCGATTAGAAACCCTTGCTTGAACAGCAATCAATCAATTTATCTGAAATTTATCTACCTCAGAAAAACTGGTATCGGCAACAAGCTGCGTTTTAACTACGGATGCTATTCATGAAATGGTTCATAGGATTGCTGACGTCGCTTTGATCTCCATAAATATACTACCGCCATTCTTTTATGTCAGTAGTCGGTTTCCCGCCGAGAATGGAATAAAAGAAATGATAAAATTTGTCTAAAGATCTTGTCACGTGGTTACAAATGATATGAATGGTGCTACACCCACTGGTTGTTGTGTGTATAACATCATATCATGCGTACCTTACGCCAGCAAATGAAGTTGTCTTACAGAGGAGAAAACACAAAAAACCGGTCGCGCGATGTTTCGAGGGCAAACTGGTTGTCATAATGGATCTTTTGATTTACATTGTAAAACAATGACGCGAACTAATTGATGGCATACGAAAGACCAGAGCTGTGACACAAATACGATGTACTTTTCACCCTGTATAAATATATAATGGTAATGGTTTTCACCAGCCTTTGAGATGGTTGGCTAAACTGGCTTTGGAGGTATAAGAATTTACTATATAAAATCTATATGACAGATGTGAAAACGAGATACAAAACTTAAAAACGTCGATTTAGCGAGTCTAGGTGAAGATATGGTACAAGCGGTTTTTCTATCAAACCTAAATCCGGATGTCATAAACATTTTCTATCAAATCTTTTGATACTTTTGCATTTTACAGAATTCTCTTAGTCATATTAAAAGTTAAATTTTATCAGATTTGGTTCAGTGCATAAGTTCTGCTATTGTGGATTATGCTACATTCACCACGGCATATGAAGTTATTTGGCTTCACATGTGACACACATCGAAGTCTAGATCTTAAACTTTACGACCTCCGACAACGTTGACCTTGACTCAAGTACCCACTACAGAAAACTGATGAAGCTGGACTGATTGAGTTCACGTTGAACTGCCAAGAGGTCACGGTTGGTACCATGTATACCATCCTATTTTAAGTCTAGCAAATTGAATCTGAATGTGTCTCCAACACAGAACCCCCTGGCATTGGGTCAATATTGACACAGCGGCAAGACCAAGTGTGAGTTGGTTGTCCTTCACACGACAGTAAAAAGCTCTCTATAATTTCCTGATGCAGTAAATTAATCACTTACTAGTAATAAAGTATTGCAATGATCTGCCACTATCAATAATGATAATGCAAACAGGGGAAAAAATCAGACGCACAGGGCACAGGCGCTTGCAATTGTTCGCTGGGCAGTCTGTTAGATCGATCGATTTTCTGCTTGATCTATCGACCCCGTACTCTATCTGCCCACCGCTAGGAGTACTTAGGTTACAGGGGTGGGCACATCGAGTCGGGATCTATAGATCAAGCAGAAAATCGATCGATCTAGCAGACTAGCTACCCAGTGAACGAGCCCCTGTGGCACAGGGTCCCTCGTCTTACCCGGTGCCTCACTCAGAGATATTAATTGGTCGCTTCTGACCTACAGAGGACCAGTCAGAAAACTTCAGAAACTATAGCGGAAACTGTTGCAGCATACCGAAAAACGGCATATTGCTGTTTACGCAGTCAGCTTAGATCCCGTTTATCAGTTAATTGACAAAATTATGCTTATTGATATGAAGTACCAGAAATTTTGCGCGGCAACTTTGGAATTCTGTAAAACACTGCAGGATTAGCGGCAGCGGAAGACGGTGAAATACGTTCGAGTTGCTGCGACAGAGGAAAATATGGCGAACTCAATGCTCTATGATTAGTATGAACCCTACAATAGGCATCAGTACCATTTTACGACTCTAAGAACACAAACTGACCAAACTTTGAATCACAAATAAACACACCTAGCCTCCATTTTTGTGTCAACTGCTGTATCGATATATATCATAGCCTTTCCATTTACAGAGATATGCTTACTTTCAAAATGATTACGGGGTATTCTGAACCATAAGCTTGGCCTTCCGTTTTACCAAAGTAATTTCAGTTGACGGCAACGACTGTCTTTTCAGGGTGTAAACTGCCTTATACCTCATATTACGTGGATTTTCTTACTCATAGGATAATTGTATATTCAGTTTGAGTTCAAGTGATGACCATTTACCAATAAAACAACTATAAATCAATGGAAATTTGCAAACACGCTGAACTGTTCACACAATTTTCTTCTTCGACCGATGCAAGAGAAACAAGACTGGATGCAGTGATTTTTGATTCATCATTGACATCGTTTTGTAACCTTAGTCATAAAATCGTGACAAACAAGTTACTGTTTTTAATTTCTGGCATACAGCACAAGTGTATGCCCTAATGGAGTTTGATTTCGATTACATTATTTAGGAACAATTAGGTGCGCTGAAAAAGTCGCTCTATTTTATCCTGTAAAGTTCAAGTTTTGTCTCAGAGTGTGTTTTACTCTCTTTCCGCCATCATTTTAAGCCCAACACGATTGGAACTAATTTGGGATAATTGGATGGTGAAGTAGGGTCGTTTCAACCTGCATATGTAAGCTCGTCTGCATTTCTTTTTAAGTCATACTATTGTTTTTATGAGTAATTTGTAATATGGCAACATTCATCTATATGGCACCTAACAATTTTGAGAAATTTGAAAAATTTGAAGATCCAATAATTCCAAACTAGTTCCAATCGTGTTGCCCAGATCAGCGTCAGGCCAGATCAGCGTTAATTTTCTTTATTCTGAACGCCGCTGGCTGATATATCAGCGCTAAGTGTGGATTGTATGTTCGGTTATTCATGTTTGTGTATTTGTGTTTGTTTTTGTCTTGTATGTATTTGAGAGTCACCATTGTCTCCAGTTTTTGGATGAATAAAGTAATATTGAATTCAAGTGTATTCGACGTAGGATATACAGCAAATAGTATTTAGCGTTATTATCGTCACTGTCTTATCACTGTTAATATTATTGTTTACATCATCTTCTCTAGAGAAGATTTACATTTTTGTTTCACATCGACACTTGTCTCGCCAAGCTTTCAAAGTGCCCTAGTCGTCTGATGCTACTTTAACTGAGATCTTAAACTCGAGCAACCTGCCATTGCTACGGAATGAAACGATGACGGAGAATGCCGGTGACATTGCTCAACCCTGCCTCATCGAAGGTTTTTGATCAAACTGATCCATGACAATGGTATGGCGTGGCAGTGCCAGCGACGGAGGACAAACTCACTTGAGTGGCTAATCTTTTTTATCGATAAATGATGTAATATTTTGCTCATAACTTACAACTGGGAGATATACTGGCACGTTTTTGTCTATGACGGTATTATTACAATTTAGTTTATAGTTCACGAAGGACTGACTATTGCTTTGCCGTCTGGGTTACTGGTTCTGTTTGCACGGAGGTACTTGGAATATATAAAGTTATGCACGAGACATTCATTGTACAATATATAGTAGATACATATTCATTTCCTAGAAACAAAGCTCATGGAGGCCATCGCCTCAGCTTCTCCCGTATCATGGCGTGTCTCGCTGTTGAGTTACGGCTAGGATCGATGTTCGTCTCTCTCATCGTCCTTCTGTCATATTTTCGAAGCGTGGGATTTTCAGTGTGCCTGCAAGGCGTGGCTTCAATACTATAATAGGTATGAATTAAAGATAAAATATTCCTCCAATCACATATACATGCTGTGGTTATCTGCATAAATGAAAAGTTATCACGTCTTCTGAAATTGAAGTTTTAATGACGCAAAGCTCTATCATCTCATAATTTGTCCCTGGTAATGAAATGTTTATGGTCAAGGTTCCACTCAATGACCAACATAATAAACATTAGAACAATTAATATATTAATTTGTTTGATTTTTTACAGTTCGTGTTTGCGATGTGTGACAGCGAGTATATATTTGAGTGCGAGTGCTTCATGAAGTCTACGCAGCGTGTGTGTGTGTGTGTGTGTGTGTGTGTGTGTGTGTGTGTGTGTGTGTGTTGGGGGGGGTTCAGAAAGAAAAATTGTAACATTGACCGCTCAGCTCGATTATTGAACCACTTCTTTTTGAGAGTGGGGATTTCGCCGAGCGGTTTTGACTGCGATGTCTTCGCTAAGTGACTAGGTGCCGTACGTTATAAGTTGGAATACGATCGAAAATCCACTGAATTCTCACTTCTCGTATCACTAATGTAATCATTCACAATTCTCACAACAGAATAACAGAATGTTATTCAAGCTGGAGGAGAACTCTCTGTTTAACAGTATAACTTGTCGCAATAGAAGCAAAATGCATTGATTGCGCATAAAAATATTATCCATTTATTTCTTTTACCATGATCCTCATATTTCGTAGTTTTATATTGTTGTGCATTTTCTGCAAGGCTTTCTAATTTTTCTGAAACAACCCTAATGACAGTGAAACTTCTATACTAAACCTTTTCCTGATATCTGGAATGTTTATACAGGGTAACACTTACTTATGTCACTGCTTGTTTTCCGGCAAAAACAGTGATGTTTAACTCCAAAGTCCTACTGATCCTGTGCTTCCTAAAGGCTAACTTGTCAACGATGCTATCAAAGAAAAAACAAAAATAATTAAACCAAACACGATAGAGGGCGCTATAAACGTACGCTATTTAACTCTCATATCGCCGTCCGAGACTTGACAGTAGCAAGTTGACGGTACTACAATGATGTGCTTTGAACGCCTTGTTACGGACAAAATTGCATGATTGACACTATTTCAATTTCACTCTCTCCATTTTTCAGAACATTCCTTTGTTCATTTGTTTATCTACAGACATGACGCTCCATGTTGATGGTAGACATATCTATTATCAAAGTATTGTTTATGAATAAATTTAACTTTTCAAAAAATCCCACCAGTTTGTTATGCTTACCTCATTCTGTAACTCAGAAAAATGTGTTCTAGCATGGGCTGTTTCTTCCCCAGTCAAATGTTGGGATCGAGTGCGCCAAAGTCGTGTGAAGTCGTGTCCTCCACGATTATGTTGACGCATACTGAGATAAGCGTTCAGACAACTAAAACTGCCACAAACTTGTGTTAATTTTAAATTTACAAAAGCACCTTCTTGGGACAAACACAAGACGCTGAAAATGAGCAAGAATGTATTACATATACGTATTATATTATGTAGGTTTCGTTCATGACTAACGAAGCCAATTACAAACTGGAATTACATGCGGGAACCTGACTTCGTATGTAGTGTTTAGCTAGTTCTCTCTCTCCTTCTCGCTCTCTCTCTCTCTCTCTCTCTCTCTCTCTGGGAACTCTGACTGAATAACAGTAAACAAAATTAAATACAAAATAGAAAAATAAAAAAACTTAGAAAAAATGTCAGTCGTTTCTTTCTTTGCCTGTCCACTTGTTTGTTTTGTTTACTTGAAATTTTGTTTTTTTCTGTCTATATTTTTCTTTTTTGACCATTTTTAGTCTCACAATTGATCCCTCAGTCATTTATTTGTTCCCTTGTTTACTTGTTTTTGTGTACTTATTTATTTATTGTCTTTTTTTGAACTTTTTCTTCTATTTCTTTCTATTTTTCATTTATTTACTTGTCTTCTATTATTCAGTCAGAGTTTCTCTCTCTCTCTCTCTCTCTCTCTCTCTCTCTCTCTCTCTCTCGTAGTAGTAGTAGTAGTAGTAGTAGTAGTAGTAGTAGTAGTAGTAGTGGCAGTAGTAGTAGTATTTAATTATTGCAGTATGTATACACTACTAAATGAAATCGTGAAGAGATTGCAAGAGTAAATTAACAGGCATTATTTGTAATAAATGTCACCAAGTCCTAGCGTTCATTATGTACCACGATTGGGACCATGTTTTCTGTCATTGTAAATTTATGATCACTTGTGAATTCTTTAGCAATTAATAAATGGTCGCCTACTACTTGTAGACTTTGGCATTGATGTTCGTGGTCTGTACGGTGACGCAATGCTTTGGGAGGGACCGTAGCTTAGTCACATAATTGCTTATTCGACAGTATTAAAACAGGAATATTTTTACCGAAGAGGGCCATCAGCTGTCGACAATGGAATGCCTCAGAATAACCCCTTTGCAGTACATCGAATTCACAATACACATTGGGCTTGACTGCATGTTTCGTTTTACACTCTCGGAACAGAATCAAGGTCGCCTGGCTTGGCAAATCACTGTCATCACTTTAGAAGTCATATGATCTTCAAATAATATTAATATTCATAATTGACAATAATTACGATTTTGTAATGACGGCAAACGCAATGTAATGATCACAAATAATTTGGCTATGCACACAAAGGTGTTTTGATGCCCGCCCTCTATCATGAAATCACAGCACAGCATTTGCAGTAGTAGTGACGTCACAACCAATCAAATAATGAATTTACAATGGCTAAGCAGTAGTGCTCGGTGGTGTAAGGTGTTTGACTACTGACAGTGTATTTACACACACTGCCATTTCGAATATTGTGTGGTAGAAAATACCGTGAATTTTACCCTGTTGTTGAGGCTGGCTGCACTTCAACATTATAGCAGGTAAGATTTTATGATGCATTGTCAGAAAAACCATGGTTTCCTGACAGTCTAAACTCAACGGGGTTGTGTCTCAGAATCCAACACAGTATAATTCACAGTGTTCCATCATATACGTTCAAATACGTGTCCTGGTTTCCAAATGTGAAGTATTGATCCGTTTCCATGTACAACGGGAGCGCAATTTAGTGTCTTTGCCAACCGGGGCAAAATATTTAAGAACGTTTTCGGGACGTTGGTGAGTCAAACGAAATCGCGTACGGATACGGATTGAGTCTCCAGTCAGTTGTCACTGAAGTGTACTACGGTAGACTGCAGTGTAGACAGCTAGACGAGCGATGGTCGACTGAGACCCTGCTGGAGGCCCACTGCATCGAACGCCATGTAATGTACGTACATAATGAACTCGTAGAGCAGCTTTCAAACTGTTTCGATCATTCTAATCTATTATTTAACGATTATATCAAGTGAAAAAATTGTGGCGATTCCCAGGAACTTGAAGTAAGATTAGAGACTCCGCGTTCCGTTTTGTTATTGTTGACACACAAGTGGTGTCTGAGTGGTGAAAGGACAAGGCCCCTCTCTGTCGTCTAATACTGCCTCAGGTGTAACCTCTTTTGAGGCTGTCCAATCAAAAGAGCCTTCGATTTGATGTTTAAATAAAATGTTATAGTAAATCGCTTCTCGGCAATGACGTTGCAGAATTACGTATGGGAGCATGTAGAAATTGTCAAACTTTGAAATTTAGATTTAGTGGGAATTCTATCGTACATTTGTGTTGTAATTTATGATGAAATCTCTATTCATCCAAGGAAGGTGTGGTAATCATATTTGCGGACAAGTCCATTTCTAATTAACATATCGTAAATGACCTTGTCTCTAATCATGCTGAATGGCTGATGTCCTGTGTGAATAGATTAGTTCATAATTGGAAAACACATTTAGGGAGCAGACTTTATTGTTTCAAAATGAATATTACAGTAATAGTATTATGTCGCACAGGAAATTGAAACATTGAAAGTTTGTAATACATATGCCACACATCGCACTCAATGCCCAAAACTGAAATGTTTATATGAATCTAAACTGAAATTTTTGTTGCTTCTTTAAATTCTCGCCCTGTACATTTGTCAATATTCAACACTATACAGAATTCCCAGAAAACAACCATTTTACTGTATGAATTAAATTCCTCTCAAACTACGGTATGTAATTTCTGATCAGCAGAGGGGTACACTTAACTTAGTGTTCAAGGTCAAAGTTACCATATCAATAAAAAATTCACTTCCTTGGAAGTCAAAGGTCAATACGAAATTTGTATTTCTAAAGCTATATACCTACAGCATAAAGTTGTTTTGAATTACGTAAGACATTAAAAGGTAGTATTTGTCATTCTGATCTTTTTATTGCATCACCTTCCTCATCAGTAGAGAGATTTTCATTTGATAAGCCTAGATTTATTATTGAAAAATCATAATATGGAAGTAAATTTCTGTTTGCAGAATTGTAAAGCTGTCAAGTTCAGCTTTCCTAGGGCACTGTTTTATGGCATACAGATGAAGTTATCCTTGGGCCAAATGAAAAAATATGTGCTTTTGGTAACAGCAACCAATGGCAATGTTAAAGGGACAAAGTCACCCATTTTTCATGAATTTTGTTTGATATGAGATACTATTTGTATTGTTTGACATGTTGAAAGATACTGATTGAATGGATCACCATGCATATATTCGACCCTGGTTTTAGACAAATTAAATGAAACCATCACAAGAATGAATTAATGGTCATGACCATTAATTCATTCTTGCGATGTTTTCATGTGTCGTGTCTAAAACCGGGGTCGAATATATGCAAGGTCACCCATTCATTCAGTATCTTTCAACATGACGAACAAGTAGTATCTCGTATCAAATAAAATTCATGAAAAATGGGTGACTTAGTCCCTTTAAAAGAATCTGTCAGCCTCTTGACATATTTTCGCATTTTCAACAAATTTCAAGATGATTGTCTAAATTTTACTGCATTTTATGGATCTTGGTAAACAAAAAAATTTGCTCAGCTCTACCTACTCTAATTTTTAGAGGCATGTTACCATCATACATAATTGGTGAATCCTAATTTATTGCCTTCTCTTCATAGAGTGTAAAGTACATCACTATTGATAAATATGTATTTGCTTGCTCTACAGAAAGAGTCAAATACAGTTAATTCTGATAGATCTCAATATGGTCAAACTCGTGATTTATGTCATTGTTTAAAATTTATGAAGTAATAAAGTAAATGTTGACTTCATTCTGTCAAATGCTTTAATAATGAATCAATCATTGAGTCCATTATAAATTATTTAGATGTTTATCTCTCTTTGTTTTGATGCTTTAACGAAGTGATCTCTTTCTGCTTTGTATATACTGTTATTGGTTTTCCAAATGTTCATTTGAGTTTGTCTTCGCCACCATCGGTGATTTGAATTGAAAGTTTTAAGTTGATGCAAGTTGGTTCTTTAGAGTTGCCAATAAAACCACCTGTTAATAGGAACTGACACTGAACGTTGGTAATTTTTCAATACTGTAGTGTGATTCATCAGTGGATTTTAAGGCAAATTGTAATTCTTTTAACCAATTCTAAATGCAGGGCAGCTGGATTTAATGCCGGGGTTCATCAGTAATGCTACAGGTGTGCTATGCTATTTGGTCACGTTGCTATTTTGCATAATGGGAACAGACGTTTACTATGACAGTATGAGGAGTTTTTAAAACAATATTTCGTGTGCTGCTGCCTGTTTTCCTCACCCACCCACTCCTTTGCTTGATTCCCTAAATGTGGTTATGGTTTTATCACAAGTCTTTAACCATTCACAGGATTTAATACTTTTTTACTTGTCATATTTCTTTTAGTTTGCCTTTATTGGTCTCTGATAATTAGTGTTCTCAGGGGATAGATTTTAGTTAGTCATTTATTGTTATAGTTTAGTATAGGTCACAAGGGTTCCAGTGTTCTCCCCAAACAGTTTATTTTGCATATTCATTACACATTTGCATTACAATAGGAGAACCTGGTCCCTTACTGTGTGTTCTTACTTTCAGTTTTTTTTTGCAGTTTTCTGTATAAAATTAACCCCTATTGTACCAAGACGCTTGCGTATACATGTATGTCACCCATGTTCGTTGTCTGCCCACTTTTAACCATTATAGGGACTTGTGTCAACATTGTGATTGTGTGTTTTCAGATTTTCAGTATTGTACTCATGGCATGACATGATTTGTTGGAGACTGTTAAATTGTACAATATTTGAACATGTGACCAGATATTGTATGTACAAAATGAAAATGTTGTCAAAATGTGTGCCGACTTGTCATTTAAATTCTTATTAATTTATCACAAAAACTTGCACCCGAAATGAATCATACATAAATTTTGATGAAACTTATAAATTAATATAATGGCTATTAGACTTTTTATAGCAGACAATTTTAGTGGCCATTTATGATTGTTGACTTGACTGTCCATGAAAGCCTGAGTGTCAATTCTTTGCAAACAATTTTTCACATTTTACAGTCCTATAAGTAGAGAATGTTATTGAACAATTTTGTGTTGTTTCCTATGTACATGTAGACATGTATTATACCTCAGAGTCTGTCAGTTTTGAATCAGAATTTTGTCAGTCAGCTTTCTGATAGTTTATATCCTGCTGAAGATGCCTTTTCCAGCATTTTCAGAGTTTCTTTCAAAGAGTCAAATGATTGTTTGAATGAAGGCTTCATTCATTCATTCATTCATTCAGCTTGTTTCCCTAATTCAGCACAGTTTAATACATTGCAACGAATCTAGAAAAAACCTATGCAAATTTGGGCCAAGTTACAATATATTGAGCATCCTTTATATATGCTGGCAGCACTGGTATTTGGAGGCATTGCAATTGAATGCTCATCGTCATCCTGAGACTTAGGATCCTCAACAATGCACTTTCTTTATTTACTGGTATTTGGAGTTGAACAAAGTGGAGAGGGTTTGAAAGAGATAACTGTGTGTGTTAAATTTCCTTGGTATTACCATCATGTCTTGTCATTTCCTTGAGCTATCTCAGAAAAATACACACAGACAATTAACTTCAAGTTTCAACCTCGGAATTCAAGAAATCATCAAATGAATAATTATCCTTTGATCTTTTGTAATTCACTGCTTTTCTAAGCTTTTGCCACCATGGCAATCGATTATGTGATTTGATCATACATGCATGCTGCAATGAACTGACCGGTGTTTCAATGAACAGACTAATGTTTCAATGATCTGACTAGTGTTTCAATGAACTGTTTTGTATGTCAGTGAACTGACTAGTGTTTCAATGAACTGATTTGTATGTCAGTGAACTGACTAGTGTTTCAATGAACTGATTTGTATGTCAGTGACTGACTAGTGTTTCAATGAACTGATTTGTATGTCAGTGAACTTACTAGTGTTTCAATGAACTGACTAGTGTTTCAATGAATTTACTTGTAGAGAAATTTAAAGTTCTTGTCATTTTGTACACAAGTTACTTTCACTGTTTCAGGACCTATGAAAATTTCTCATATTGAAAGGGTGTGTCCAACCTAATATGGACAGAGTACCACTGTGATGGTTGTTTGATAAGAATGTTAATATTGACCTACTGGTACATGTACCGGTATACCAGTAATGTTACTACTTGAAAACACATCCTTTTCATATACTGGTACACATACCAGCAATCTGAACAACAAATCACTCCTTAATAATGATCAACATCTACAAGTTAAAAGCAAGATTTGCTGGTAGGTTTCTGTCTAAGAGTTCAACTGATGGATGTATGAGTACCAGCACCTTGTGGTTAGAGTGTTGATATAAATCTGACCATATTGACTAGACGGATGGTCAGTTATGAATGAAAAGGTCAGTGAGTGACCACAGAGGTCAGAAACACTTGACCAGTACTACATGTGACTACAAGGTTTATTGATCCCCTTTCAGTGACCTAGCATGTTAGTCCCCACGGACACCGTCCGGGGGGACTTATAGGTTTGGTCATGTCCGTGCGTGCGTGCGTCCGTCCGTGCGTCCGTCCGTCCGTCCGTTCACGCAGATATCTCAGAGATGCCTGAAGCGATTTCATTCAAACTTGGTACAATGATTACTTCATATGTCATACAGATGCACGTCGATTTGTTTTGTGATACGATCCAATATGGCTGCCAGGCGGCCATTTTATTACGATTGTTTCATGTACAGAGCCATAACTCAGGCATATCTCAACCAATTTCATTCAAAATTGGTACAAGGACATTGACGTATGTCATACATATGCACATAGATTTGTTTTGTGATTCGATCCAATATGGCCACCATGTGGCCATTTTATTACGATTTTTTCATCTCCTGAACTACAACTCAGACATGTATCAAGCGAATTTATTCAAAAGTATTTTTATCACAGACCTAATGAAGAGGACTCTATCCTCTCTGAGGACCTGTAATCAAAGCACCCATTAACAAGTGGGGACTGTGTCATCAACGATGACTTGTTCTGTTTAAGTACTGTATTGTTATAAATACTGTACAGTCATTGCTATTTATCCTGGAAATGCATTCACTGATGCATGGATGTTCATCATGAAGTTTCATTGTACCAATAACGGTACATGTATGTCATTTCTATCACCAGCTGTTTGTTATCACCTTTCCTTTTTTTCTGCACTATTTTAATAGCTAAGGTACAGATACATGTAAGTTTGTTTTGTTTCTAACATTGAACACTGTGTACAGGTAGATACTCAAATTCTTTATGTTGCTCGAACACTTTTACATGTGAATTGAAGATTCTATGACCGGCTCATTTCTCAAGATAAATTTCCTCTCATTTTTTTGGTCTAAAATGTATTGGTGTATGATTCAGCATGTGATGCTATACAAACTGAACATGTACCGTGCATCTGCACTGAGCAAATTATGATTATCATAGCATTTGACAAATGTGCCAGTATGTACCTGCCACCATACAATGTATAATATTCCTGAGTTATTCAAAACCTAAAGTGAGAAAATGTTACCATTGTATGTTTTAATAATATCGCCTCTGTGAATAGGTACGTAGGCCAGGATTTACTTCCATTTTGACTTTGGATTTCTGTAATCCCCTACCCCCAACTCCAAAATGTATATTTAATGTGAGATGGACAGTCAACTTTGTTCTTTCAATTACTTTTAAGATTAAAAAAATCTGTGGGTTTTTTTTCGGCAGATTCTGGTTTTTATTTCCTGGGGATGTATTCCTGTGATTACACCTCTGTGCTTCTTTTCATCGGTGACATTTTAAAATTCACAGATGTTCGTAATTCATGTAGGCGTTTAATGTGGACAGTCACAGAACGTTGAAATCCCACGTGTCTTCCACGTTGTATTTTACAGGAACTATTGACCTTTTCCACCCACAGCTACTTCTGTGAACAAATATCGGTATCTTTACAATCTAAGTTTGTATTGCCATGTCTCAGTATTCAATTTCTGATACCAGATCCAAATTGATACTTGACATATATTAAATCACATGTTGTAAGTTTGATTATAAAATGAATGCTGTTTATATCTACAGGTAAATAATTATATTCCATTTTGTTCTTCATTAATTTTTACCCACAATTGACAGGTTTTAATTTAAAATAATACTTTGTTTTTATGTACGTGCTTTGAATGATGTGTCATTATGGTGACAGTTACAAAAACACAATACAATTAAAGGGACATTAACTGTAACTTGTGGCAAGTTTTTCAGTATTCTGCTTCTGTATATCAACTATGCTGAAATTTCAAGCATTCTTTTTGTCAACACAGCTTGTCTGTGTGTAGTGATCATTGTTTATTGTTTACAAATGAATTTTAGTCCAGACTTAAGTACAATTTTTAACAATAACTGAATAACGATGGAGATTGTACTCATATAGGTTGTGTTAATATGCTAAATACTTGGCATTAAATTACAGTTTAGGGATTCAATGCAGAAAGTGTAGGGAAAACACAATACAAAAGTTCTAAAAAAATAGCCAAAAGATACAGCTTATGGAGCTTTAAAGTAATATGTGCCTTGAAACAGTGTTTTTTAACTTTCACTCAAAGTTTTCTCAAGGTAAACTTTAACCTCGTTGTCTCTGTCATGTTCAAGAATAAATCAGGGTCCCAGTGAAAATTGGAGAATTACTGTATTCGTTCAACTATGAGACCCTGCTCGGGTATACATGTAGGACCCTGTCCTTCTTTTTAGAGAATTTTCTAAAATGCTATCAAAAACAAATTACCAAATTTAAGTAGGAAAATAAGACTAGTAAAAACTATAATTACTCCACAAGTTTCAAAATGAATTTTCAGAAGCGGTAGACCAGCAAAGTATTGCATAATATCATAGTCTGAAACATTGACCCTGAAGTGCATTCTACTGTGCCTTGATAATTACGGTACATGCATTAGAGGGCAGTCAACAGTGTTCGCGGTGACTTTTTTCTCCTCGCGTACGGCATACGCATTAGTCTGCTAAAATTGCGTAATGGCTGGATTTGAGTGCGTAATTTCACTTCCGCACTTGATTGATGAAAAAACTGACTGCAAAATACAATGTTCCGTTGAATAAACCTACACTACATATTCGGATTGTACGATGTAATATTATTTTAATGAAAACAGTTTAACGAACGACTTGAACAATGTTGAAACGTTACAGCGAAGGGTATACATGCGACCGTCAAAACACATCGGGCAACCCAAAATTAGAGTTATGGCAGCTTATCCAGACGGTTTCTGGACGTTTCGGCACCAAGTCGTTTCGGCACCGCAACCCAAGACGTTTCGGCACCGCTGAAGGCTACTTGTGGGAACTAGTGCTGGAGCGTAATGTTACAAATCAAAGCATTAAAAAGTATAGTGTCAACTAACATTCACGTACATGCTTTAATCTTTATGAGAACATGGGAAGAGACCGTAAGAAAAAACTTTATATCGTTTTCAAATCTGTGACACAAGTTTATCGATATCAATAGCCGCTGACACGGCAAAATTAAAGTTTGAAAGCGGTGACAAAACAGCACGGCAAAATTCACACAAAATGCACATAAAGTACTGGTCAGAACGCGAAGGTCACGCTTACGAATATGACGGATCAGTAAATTACTAAATAGTTTGAAAAAAAAAATCGAAACAGATGCCGAAACGTCTTGGGTTGCGGTGCCAAAGTGACTTGGGGTCGGAAATTGAGAGGCCGAAATGACTTGGGCCGAAACGACTTGGTGCCTTAATGACCAGTTACCATCCAGACACTTGTGCAATGTTCAAAATTTATCGGGACTCCGACGAGCTCTACCGATGAATCATTTTTTTTCATGGACTCGTAGAGCAAAGTTGAAAGAAAACAGATTTGTCTGCTTCGACGCCATGCTGCATGTGTGCTTGATCAAAATTTGGGAACAGCGAGACGCGATGATCGTGCACGGTTGGCATTTATATAATTTGTCGCAGCATTTCTGTCAATCACTCACTTTCAGAAACTATCGCTCGCCTGAAAATTAGCAACGTAATTCATAGGCTCAGCTGACATGATAACGTGCCTAACGTGATAACGTGTGGACTACGATGCCGATTTTTCAGACAACGCCCAGAGAATCCAAAACTTTCCACACAAAATGAGTAATTGACAGAAATGTGTTGCAACAAATTTCGTCTGGTTGTCGCCTAAACTCAGTTGTGGGGAGTGCTTTCGGTGTTATCCTTTGCGTATAGAAAACGCATAACGATGAAAAAAATGCGTAAAGAGTCAATTTCAATGCGTAAATACGCACGATTTTTGCGTAAACGCGAACTCTGGTCAATGAGGAAAGTTAAAAACCCTGCCTTTGAATCATGGAATTGTGACCTATGAATTAATTAATTACTGCAAATAGTGAATTTACAAAATGAAAGAAATGGAAAAAGTGAAGTCTGCCATCATCAGTATAAATGGTTTAGAAAGTAAACTTTGTCAGTTTTCTGTGATACATTCAAATTTTTATGGGTTTGTGAATCTGGATAACAAATGTTTCCATTTCATACTCACTCAAGATGAAAAGTTACCGTCAGGCTTGATTTAGTTGATGAATCTGTGTTATTTCTGTACTGGTCTGTTTATTATCCATTGTAGGATGTTTTTTACATGATCAACCATGCATTGCTTTGCCAATTACCTCATACAGTGTTGCAATTACAACAATGCATCTCCAGCTCTTAACACTAATCAAAAGTGCTCCCACTTACATCTTTCGAACTTAATAAAAAGTTGGGTCTGAGGTCTACCGGGTAGTGAACGCCAGAATGTACCGGTGTACATCAAATTCTAATCATTAATATCCAGTCATCCCTTTCCACCAGACAGGCTGTATACAGACTTTAGATTTGTTTATAGCATAGAAATCAAGGAAGCTGTGTAGTGCACGGTTCTATAGTAAATACTGCTATGCCATACATGTTTAATCAGCCTTGTTATTGGAGTCAAATGATGATATTTGATACTAATTTATATTTATATGGAGACAGAAGTACTTTTCTGTATTCTATAGCATGTGCTAAATTTAAACAATGCTCAATGCACAATTTTATGTCCTATATAGGGTTCTCTAAAGCTTGCAAAAAAATGGGGACACACAATTTACATAACCATGCACAATTTCCATATTATTTTTGTGGTTCTAATGATGGCATCACATTTGACTGGTACATGTAGGTATGCACAGGTGAATGACTCCTGTGACCTTTCATCATGATGTGGTATACCTGCAGGTAAGCAGCCATACATGTAGGGTAGGCCATCATTGCCAAATTACAAACCACTCTATTTGCATAAGCTTTGATTGAGAGTTACAGAGCAGTCTTAAAGTTCATTCTATAAATTGAGCAATACAGCCCCTTACTTGCAGGTATACATCTGTATAACTTCATGTATTGACTGACTGATTTGACAAACTGAATTGATCAATGATTGCTGTAAATATTTTGTTTGCCCAAAGAAGGGTTTCTGACATGTGTGTATTGTACGGTTCTGATCAAGCGTTAATTGCCCATAATTATAAATAAAACTCTTACCATACCAATAGAGTGCCATTGTGCTATTTTCACTCACGACAATTGACTGATGTCATCATCTGCACATATAGGATTGTGCAGGCATGGGATATCTGTGTCACATATAGGATTGTGCAGGCATGGGATATATGTATCTGTGTCACATATAGGATCGTGCAGGCATGGGATATCTGTGTCACGTATAGGATTGTGCAGGCATGGGATATCTGTGTCACATATAGGATTGTGCAGGCTAGGCATGGGATATATGTATCTGTGTCATATATAGGATTGTGCAGGCATGGGATATCTGTGTCACGTATAGGATTGTGCAGGTATGGGATATATGTATCTGTGTCACACATAGGATTGTGCAGGCATGGGATATCTGTTTCACATAGGATTGTGCAGGCAGGGGATATCTGTGTTCATATGTGAGTGGCATACATTGTACTCTGCAACAGTTGTACAGCTGCAGTAAACATGAAAATGAAATTAATTTTTACATCCGATAATACATGTAGACTGTGCATTTCTTTATGAAACTTTGCTGTTCTTGTCTTGATAAATGACATATAAATTCAATAGAATCTTGAAAGCAGACAGCAGCAAAATTGTGATTCTATAAAATAGTATAGAAAGTTAAATTGCGGTGTATTAATGTTAATTTTTAATAAGGGACTGTTTTGAAATATGCCGTAGATGATATTTGTTAAGCCAAAAACAAGATTTTTACAAGTGTTCAAATTGCAAATAATTTTTGTTCTCCTTTACATTTTATTGTGACGTAATATGAAGACACAAAAATAATAAAAATATATATAAATAAATTGATAAACAGGTGAATTAATAGATTAATATACATAAATAAATAAAGTCCTTCCTGTTGAATCCAGGAGTATCAAAAGAATTTTACTAAAGTTTAAGAAGACAGAAATGGAGATAAATCATCTCGGAATTTCCGTACTACTATCAGATACACAATGAGGAATCCAAGTAACAGCATGACTAGGGTGGAAGAGAGCCTCTGTAGAATTTCCTTAAGTATCAAGATGGAACTCTTGAATCTTATCCTGCCAAGTCTGTCTGTAACCGTCACGTCAAGTTGGATAGATACATGTATATACGGTATATTATACGGTATATATATATATATTATATATTATACGGTATATATATGTCCCAGGGCTCGAAATTAACTTTATTCCCCGGTAGTCCACTTGGGCTACCATTTTCTGAAGTTGGTAGCCCAGTGACAATGGCTGGTAGCCCATCCATATTTTAGTGTAGGCATGAGCCGCACAACAGAAGCTCAAGCCCCAAGGCCAACCAAGGCTGCAATTATTGCAGCTAAGTTATAGGGATAATTTTGTTCATTAACCAGACAAGGAAAAGCTATTTTTCAAGATTCTGCTCATGAAGTGAATTCGCTAGTCATTTGATGTGAATACTTGAACACCTGTATTGACAACAGTGATACTCAAAAGTTTGGTAACCTACATGTATTGACAAGCATTTTCATTCTCAGAGTTGTATGCAAATTTTGATAGTAACTTGTCATGACAATGACCAAGATCTTCTCAGCAGACTGCAGACTGTAGCACAGTCCTGTAAATTTCCCATAATTCATTGCGATTTGTATCCTCAGAGATTCCCCAGAGAAGTCTACCAGGTCTCCCATGTGTAGACAAATTCATAGACTAGTTGTAAAAATTCTGAAAGCATACTTTTAAGGATACTATTCTTCTCAATTCGCATGATTTGGACAATTGTGCAAGATTGAGAGAGGAGATAACATTTTTGTAAAATTTTCCTCTGATTGTGTCTTCAGCCATACAGAATAATGTGATGGAAAGTAGGGAGACCAGTTGCACCTGTTTTTGAAACAAAAGGATATTGATTTTTTCCAATGGAAATGACAAAAGAAATTTGCATTCCAAGTTTTCTCCGAGAATGACCCCTTCAGGTCGTCATAACTTGCTGCCTAAAAAGTATGGCATTTGTAGTACCTACAAAACGTGACTTCCATAGTTGTGTAATGGTTATTTGGAAATTTTTGCTGAAATTTCTAAACATACTTTTACTTGATATTATTTATCAATTATTCTGATGCTGCACATTATTGCTTGCATAAAGAACTGAAAAAGTTATAAGAAAAGTAACCTTCAAGGATACAAATCAAAGAGAATTGTGGGTAATTTGTGTGAAGCATGGGCTTTCTGTGGATAGGGAGGAGGCATTAATCATTGTGATTGATACATTTGATCAAAATTCAATGAAAATGTGTTTTCATTGGCCATCATTTTCTGTACCTGTCATCCAAAAGTATATCAGTTCAGACATTGAAACTTTGTTGCAAAGTTACACTGCACAGTTGTCTTGTAATTTGCATAGTCTAGCCTTCCCGACTGAGTCCAGCTGGCCAAAGTGATGGACCAAACATAGCATGCTTAGTACTGACTGAATTTTATGAGCTATCATTGGCTACCACTAATTTTGAGCCCTGTTGTCCAGGTACTGGTATATCTTGTATTAGAACAGACCTCTAGAACATTCAAAATCTTCTGAAAACATTTATTGTAAACATGATTGTTACTTAAACTTTGCCCATTCTGACATACATGTACATGCCATGTACCTGTAGGTGAAAATATGTTGCAGATGACACGTGACAGGTCTAGCAGCTAGTAGGTTACAAAAATTCAGAGAATTTCAGATTTAATATTTTCACAAAACAGCTGTGGCAAGTTTTGTATTTGCTGTATTTGCTGTTTTGTATTTTTATTTCGTGTTCTGGCCTTGGTTTCACAGTACCGCAAAATATGCATTTATGGCAGCCGTAGTATCTCTAAAAATTGTAAATATCATTGAATGAACAAGAAAACACATACGGCCAGCACAAATGTTTCTCACTAGACTGAGGTCAGCACCATTTCACAAGTGGTGTAGCCACAAACTGATGACGTCAAATCGCCGTACACAAAACACAGACGCCTTGAAATTATGACACTGTGTATTGTGTACGGCAGATTGACATCATCATTTTGTGGCTATACCGCTTATAAAATGATGCCCTGAGGTCAGTATTTTGCACATGAAACAACTGGTAAATTACATCTATAACATTCTTAGTATTTATAACATACTGACAAGTACATATAGAGGCATCATTTTACAAGTGGTGTAGCCACAAACTATTGATGTCAAATTGCCATACACAAACACAGATGCCTTGTAATTATGGCACTGTGTGTCGTGTACGGCGATTTGACGTCATCATTTTGTGGCTATACCACTTGTAAAATGGTGCACATATAGAATTTTTGTGTGCGCATCTGCACATATACCGGTATTGCTTTGCATCCTATTGATCCTATTATCGATCCTTTAATCCTATTTTAGGGAAATTTTTTTATATATTTGGAATTGGAATTATAAATAGTAAATGTTTCTGTATCATATTATCATTAGAAGCTCCACCTACAGAAAAGTTGTAGATACATGTATGCTAGATGCAACATGACTTGTGGAATAGTGCTTTAATTGCGCAACTGTTGTGAGCATTAACATTCCCTAATTTGATCAGGGACTATTGATGACTTGATGAAGAATTCACAGTACTTATGCAGTCTAATATAAAGCATTTGCAGTGACATTGGTCAATTAATGGGGAAAAAATCAATATGGTGAAACTGAGGGCAGATGTGTATATACTTATGTTTATCAGTGAATAGCTGAAAATTATATTTTACTGTGTTGAAATTTTTACTGACATGACATAAGATGTAGAAGATACACCCTGTTGGGGCCCTTGATGACACTCAGTCATGTTGTTTGCTCCAGGTTATACAGTACCTAAAGTGTCACGTTATGTAGTTCATCCCTTGGTTTTGGTAAGTGTAGGTCACCCTTGCCGTCTTGAGCTAGCAGTTGTAACTGGTAGCAAGGTAATATAGTAAATGAATGCATGAACCGCTAGTCTAGAATTCATTTAAAATTGGATAAACTGTAAAACAGTGTTTGAGTTCATTATTCCTGTCCTCAACTTGTAAATTATCATGTAAAAAATTTTCCAAGGACATGTCTCCTGTACTTTAAATTCATCCAAGATTTTAGTGTTTGGTATAATCCATGTTTTTAGAGCAGTTGTTGTGATTACAGCGAAGTCCTGTAAAGCATATCTGTTCATCCGTTTATGAGGGGATTAGAAAAATGAGGCTTTGGTGAAGATCCTCTCTAACATATTACATATAATGCAGGTCAGGTAAAATCTTATTCATAAAAATGCTAATGATCTGATTGTAACTCCCATGTCACTGGAGATGCATCAGAAACATAAATTCTAAATTCATATTTAAAGTTTTCAGATTTTTGAAATGAGACTACTACATAAACATTGAATATTTAAGCAATAAAGCACGCCCAGCGATGGTACCGGTATACCACGAGATCGAGTGGTATACCGTCGCTGGGTGTGATTTATTGCTATTATATCATAACAGTGTATTGAAATTCTGGCGTATAACGTCAAAAAAAGGATTTTTGCTCAAGCTGAGAGCTCGCGCTTATGCCAGCTGTGGTATATCGCCAATATACCACAGTTCTTTTTGCGTCTCGACCAATCAGATCGCTGTATTTGTGCCATCAATATACTGGTATGATATAATGTAGAATATTGAATACATGAAAGCAGTGCTCAAAAAAATTACATTTCTTCTGATTTTTCCCTATATTTGCATGTTTTTTTGCTTTGCAAATAAAATAATACTCTTGCAACAATTAAGAATAAGCCGCATTTTATAATCTTACACATTTACTAAATTTCCACCAGACCCAAGCCCAGAACACATGTACAGCCTTCAGTGTCTAGATTTTGTCTAGATTTGTGTCTGTTTATCTGAATGCTATCTTGAAGTTGAAGAAATTATTGTAATGAAGTGAACATGGAGACAGCAATGTGTATGCCATACAAATGCATTAATTGCCATGTATGTATTGTTGCACAATCCAATATACACACAAGTTTTGATTAGAAATGTTTCCATGCAAAGAGGAGGAACAGTTTCTTTCAAATGTGAAAGAAAGAGAATATTCTTATAAATTTGTTTACACATGGTGCAAGTAAAGTTGTTATGCATCCAATCAGGGCAGTGGATACGCTGCAATATAATAAAGTTATGTACATGTAGTTTTTGCATCAAGGCTAAAAATATTAGCTGTTTTTTCTACTATTATGGTTCACGTTTCAACATTTCTTACATGTAAATTTAGAAAACTGAATGGTGTAGTTTGGACTTGAACCCTACCAATGTACCATAACATATTCTGATACATGTATGCGATTAGTTTGATATGGCCTGAAAAGATGTTTAGGAGAAAACGCTGGTAAAAGCACTTCGTCAAATTATAAATATTGTGAAAGAAGTAATGGTTTGTTTGGATCAAAATCTCCTCTTGAGGAATTTTGAATGTTCAAGATGCTGTCAGGCAAAAGAGTGTAGTGTTACAGTATTGGTTATTAGTCCCCACGGACACCGTCCGGGGGGACTTATAGGTTTGGTGATGTCCGTGCGTGCGTCCTTGCGTGCGTGCGTGTGTGCGTCCGTCCGTCCGTTCACACAGATATCTCAGAGATGCAAGAAGCGATTTCATTCAAACTTGGTACAAGGATTACTTCATATGTCATACAGATGCACGTCGATTTGTTTTGGGATACGATCCAATATGGCCGCCAGGCGGCCATTTTATTACGATTTTTTCATGTACAGAGCCATAACTCAGACATGTTTCAACCAATTTTATTCAAACTTGGTACAAGGACATTGACCAATGTCATAGATATGCACGTCAATTTTCTTTGTGATACGATCCAATATGGCTGCCAGGCGGCCATTTTATTACGATTTTTTCATGTACAGAGCCATAACTTAGACATGTTTCAGGCCAGGAAGAAAAAATTAATTGTTCATCGGAATCGCCGCTTCTATTTTGGCATATATGGAAATTTTTTTTTTTTTCGATCGCGGCAAATTCTTACTTCCGCATTACAAATATTTTTAGTACTGCCGATGGTGGCGCCCTACACTGTGTCGGGTTTTCGTGGGCACGGGATTTTGAATGAGACTTCATTCGTGTTCGGACTTAGTTGTCCGCCAACACGTTGTTGTTACGTCTGAATTTGGCGAATCACGACGCAAAGTGGGTCGATTTGGCCAGAAATTTGCTCGTTTTGTAAAGGTTAGTACACGTCACATGAGTATTAATTTCATCGCCAACATTCGACGTGATGGCCAACAGTTAGTTCCAGAGACGCTGTTCAGTGCAGTGTTTGTCCTGATATTACGTTCGGCGATTTGTTCAACAAGATCGTGAC